>CM077147.1:181337562-181610995 GCA_039583875.1 Platanthera guangdongensis
AACACGGGTGCGCACACGGCCGTGTGTGCACCCGTGTTAGGGGATCCAATGCCTCGTGGAACACGGGCCTGCCTCGGTCCGTGTGGTCAAATCGGCTGGGGTCAGTGCGTCAGGTGGACACGGGCGACAACACGGCCGTGTGTCGCCCCGTGTCGAAGCTGGCACGGTACATGAACACGGGTAGGTAGGAGACACGGGCGTGTGTAATCAGACACGCCCGTGTTCGATGTCTCGACACATCGGTCTCGACGATTGTCGAGACCGATGCACACGGCTATGAACACGGGTTGGTGCCAACCCGTGTTGTGCTCGGGATGAAAACGCCCTTATGCCGAATTAATTCCACACGGCTGGGCCTGAGCCTGTGTCATGTACACGGCCACGCACACGGCCGTGTGTGTAGCCGTGTGCCACTCCAGAAAACAATTTTTTCAGAAAACTTTTTTTTTTCTTTTTCTCATTCAAATTTGATGGAAAATTTTTTCATTAACATTTTTTTTCTTTAATTTTTCATTAAAACTAATTAGACTTAACTAAAGCAAGAATATTTAGAAACAACTGCTATACTTAAAATTAAATTAGTCAAGACGGAGGCAGGTTTCTAGACGAGGGAAGTCCATAGGGATTTCACCATAATAGGGTTTAAGTCGGTGACCATTAACCTTAAAATCTCCTTTCTCGGGGTGAGTTAACTCGACGGTACCGTAGGGAAAGACTTCTTTAACTTTAAAGGGTCCGGACCACTTAGACCTTAATTTCCCTGGGAATAATCGTAATCTGGAGTTATAAAGGAGAACTTGGTCACCTTTTTGGAATACCTTGGGTTTACGAAGGTGACGGTCATGAAATAGTTTAGTTTTCTCCTTATAAATCCGGGAGTTCTCATAGGCCATAGTTCTCCACTCATCTAATTTGTTAAGTTGAAGTTTACGCTTTTCTCCTATAGAATTAGTGTCAAAATTTAAGGAGCGTATTGCCCAATACGATTTGTGTTCTAATTCTATAGGTAGGTGACAAGATTTACCGTAGACTAATCTAAAGGGGGTGGTCCCTATAGGTGTTTTGTAGGCGGTCCTATAAGCCCATAAACAGTCGTTAAGTTTCCTAGACCACTGCTTCCTATTCCCTTCTATAGATTTTTCTAAGATTCTCTTAAGCTCTCTATTGGAAACTTCAACTTGTCCACTAGTTTGAGGATGATACGGAGTGGCTATCCTATGTGTAACTCCATATTTTTCTAATACTTTGTCTAGTTGTAGATTACAAAAATGTGAACCCCTATCGCTAATAAGTGCACGTGGTGTGCCAAATCGCGCGAATAAGGATTTCAAAAATCTAATTACAACCCTACTATCATTAGTAGGCAAAGCTTGCGCTTCAACCCACCTTGATACATAATCTACAGCTACCAAAATATATTTATTCCCAAAAGAAACTGGGAATGGTCCCATAAAATCTATACCCCACACATCGAATACTTCACATTCAAGGATAAATTTTTGAGGCATTTCATGTAATTTAGAAATATTACCTGCTTTTTGGCAAGAATCACATGAAAGCACATACCTTTGGGCATCCCTGAATAGAAGGGGCCAATAAAAACCGGAATCAAGAACCTTTTTAGCGGAGCGATTCGCTCCATAGTGACCACCAGCAGGACCTGAATGACACTGCTCCAAAATCTTCCAACCTTCCTCCGCTGATACACACCTTCTTATAACAGAATCTGCACATATCCGAAAAAGAAAAGGGTCCTCCCAAAAGTAATATTTCAAGTCTTCTTTTTCTGCTGATATGAAAAGTCTTTTGGAAGGACCTTAGCCACAAAATAGTTTGCATAATCTGCAAACCATGGATAATCTAGTTGTATATTGGTAGATATGGCAAATAATGATTCCTCAGGAAATGTATCAGAAATTTCAGACTCATCTAACATTGATCGTAGTGGGTTTTCTAAACGTGAAAGATGATCTGCCGCTAAGTTTTCCGCTCCTCGTTTATCCCTAATTTCTAGATCAAATTCTTGTAGAAGAAGAACCCATCGGATTAAACGAGGCTTTGCTTCCGCTTTGGCTAGCAAATATCTAAGTGCAGAGTGATCCGTATAAACTACCACTTTGGACAATGTTAAATATGATCTAAATTTATCAAAGGCAAATACCACTGCTAAGAGTTCTTTTTCAGTAGTTGTATAATTCTCCTGTGCATTATTAAGTGTTTTACTAGCATAATATATTGGGTGAAAATGTTTGTTTCGGCGTTGTCCTAAAACAGCCCCTACCGCAAAACTACTAGCATCACACATGATCTCAAATGGTTGACTAAAGTCAGGTGCGATCATAATAGGAGAATTAATTAATTTTTCTTTTAAGAACTCAAAGGCATGTAGACACTCTTGTTCAAAAATAAAAGGTGTGTCTTTTTCTAAAAGCCTTGTAAGTGGTTTAGCTATTTTAGAGAAATCTTTAATAAAACGACGGTAAAATCCCGCGTGTCCTAAGAAACTTCTCACTGCCTTTACGGAGGTTGGTGGTGGCAATTTTTCTATGGTCTCTATTTTTGCTTTATCTACTTGAATTCCTTGGCTTGAAATTTTATGGCCAAGTACTAACCCTTCTTGTACCATGAAATGACACTTCTCTCAACTAAGCGCTAGGTTCGTCTCCTCACACCTCCTAAGAACTTTCTCTAAATTATTCAAACACAACTCAAAAGAGTCGCCAAAAACCGAAAAATCATCCATGAACACTTCCATGATATCTTCAACATACTCGTTAAAGATGGCTAGCATGCACCTTTGAAATGTGGCGGGCGCATTACATAACCCGAAAGGCATACGTCTATAGGCAAAGGTACCAAATGGGCAAGTAAATGTTGTTTTCTCTTGGTCTTCTGGTGCTATAGGAATTTGAAAGTATCCAGAAAGTCCATCTAGAAAACAATAATAAGAGTGTCCTGATAAGCGTTCTAATATCTGGTCGATGAAAGGAAGAGGGAAATGGTCTTTCCTAGTGGCATCGTTTAATTTCCTATAGTCTATACAGACACGCCAACCTGTTACTGTTCGCGTTGGAATTAATTCATTTTTATCATTTGCCACTACGGTCAGGCCACCCTTCTTAGGAACTACTTGGACAGGACTAACCCATGAACTATCCGAAATAGGATATATAATACCAGCATCTAATAATTTTACAATTTCAGCCTTAACTACCTCTTTCATATTAGGATTTAGCCTACGTTGCGGTTGAATAGACGACTTATAGTTTTCTTCCAAAAGAATTTTATGGGTGCAAAAACTAGGATTAATACCCTTTATATCAGATATTTGCCACGCTATTGCACCTCTACATTTCTTCAATACGGTTATCAATTTTTCTTTTTCAAGTTTGGAAAGATTTGAAGATATGATAACTGGGTACGAAGAATTTGTTCCTAAGAATGCATACTCAAGATGATCCGGTAAATTTTTTAATTCTACTATTGGTGGATCCTTAGCATTATTCTTAAGAATTTCATGATCTCCTTCAGTAATTAAACTATACTCCGTTGTTCTATTCATAGCAACACAATTTTCTAGAAAAAATAAATGTTCAATAATGTCATTATTTTTATCATAATCTAGATAATTGTTAGTTATGCAAATTTCTAAAGGATCTTTGAAATAAAAATTAGAATTTATAGAAGACAAAAAATCATCAATACCATGAGAAAAATAGCAATAATCATCGTTATCTAAAGATTGTTTCATAGTTTTGCCAATTTGAAAAGTGACTTCATCTTCTCCTACTCGCAATACTAATTTACCATCAAAAACATCAATAAGTGCTCTAGATGTAGCTAGAAATGGACGACCTAGTATGAGTGGTACTTCTATATTTTCATCCATATCTAAAATAACAAAATCAGCAGGAAATATAAATTTATCTACCTTAACTAATACATCTTCCACTATTCCTCTAGGATACTTAACCGATCGATCTGCTAATTGAATACTCATTCTTGTTGGGCTAAGTTCTCCTAGGCCTAGTTTCAGATATAAATTATAAGGCATTAAATTTATACTTGCTCCTAGATCTGCTAAAGCCTTATTTACTTGTAAATCACCGATTAAGCATGGAATTGAAAATGAACCGGGATCCTTAAGTTTTTGTGGCAATTTATTTTGCAAAATAGCAGAACATTCTTCACTTAATGTTACTAATGATAATTCTTCTATTTTCTTTTTATTAGAAATCAAATCCTTAAGAAATTTTGCATATTTAGGCATTTGAATAATTTCAGAAAAAGGTAAATTAACATGTAATTGCTTAAACATAGATAAAAATTTACCATACTGCGCATCCATGCGCTCCTTGCTATGCTTTGATGGGTATGGTAATGCTGGTTGGTATTCCATCGGTTGTACATTCATCTCGCTTGGTCCTTCGCCGCTAGACTCCATTTTGGGTGCTTCTTTTGCAGGCCTTGGGTCTTGTAACTCCTTTCCGCTCCTCAATTGAACGGCTTTTGCATGCTCCCTTGGATTTATCTCTGTATTCCCTGGAAGTGCTCCTTGCTGCCTTTCAGAAACCATCCTTGCAAGCTGACCAATTTGATTTTCCAAGTTCCGAATTGAACCCTCTTGATTTCGGAAGGCTACATCGGTAGTTTGCATAAATTTGGTAAGCACATCTTCCAATGTAGGCTTCCTTGGTTCCAACTGTGGTTGTTGTCCAAACATGGGCTGCTTCCCTTGATTTCCTTGTCCTCCCCAAGAGAAATTGGGGTGGTTTCGCCATCCAGGATTATATGTAGAGCTATATGGGTTATTGGCTTGATTGAAAGGTGGCCTAATATTGTTACCCATATAGTCAACATGCTCTTGAACTTGCGGTTCACAACTAGGCATTCCAGTGCATGAAGGGTCCCATTGTTGAGGTGCCATGGAAGGTGATGCTAAGGCAAGGTTGTCCATCTTTTGGTGAAGTTTCTCCACTTGAATTGCTAAGGCGGTGACGGCATCTACTTCATAAATTCCTGCGGGCTTGCTAGGCTTTTGTCTTACGGTAGTCCATTGGTAATTGTTCATTGCCATGTCCTCTATCAACTGCTGAGCCGCTTCAGGTGTCTTGTTGTTCAAAGTTCCTCCACTAGCCGCATCAATCATTTGTTTGGTGGCTGGATTTAGACCATTATAGAAGGTCTGAATCTGAAGCCATGAAGGTAGAGCATGGTGGGGGCATCTCCTTAACAACTCCTTGAATCGTTCTCATGTGTCGTACAACGATTCAGACTCTAATTGAATGTATGTAGAGATGTCATTCCTTAACTTCGCAGTCTTTGCAGGTGGAAAATACTTCATTAGAAATTTCTCAACCATCATGTCCCAAGTAGTGATCGACCCTCTAGGTAAGGAATTCAACCACTGCTTCGCCTTATGCCTTAAAGAAAATGGAAACAATCTCAATCGAATGGCGTCGTTGGAAACACCATTGATCTTAAATGTGTCACATATCTCTAAGAATCCGGCCAAGTGAGTGTTAGGATCCTCATCTTGCAAGCCATCATACTGAACATACTGTTGCACCATCTGTATCACACTAGGCTTCAATTCAAAATTATTGGTAGCTATCGGTGGTCTAACGATGCTCGACCCGGTTCCTTGGAGATTGGGTCTAGCAAAGTCAGACATGGTTTGCTCATTTTGGTTGGCCATAGTATCTAAGTTTTCAAGATGATTCTCTCCTTGGTTTACTGTCTCCTCTTCTGATAGTCCGTTTGAGATATCTGTGGTATTAATTCTCACGTCCCTTAAGTTAGTGTTATGGAGAATTCGTTCTGGGTCAGGATGAAATGGTGCTAGCCCAGAATTTTTGCCCCTGGTCATAGACTAACAGACTACAAAAAAAAATATTACGCAAAATAATTATTCAAATTCTAATTTACAACTATATAAATAAAAATTGGTAGATCAATAAAGATTAGGATTTCAAAATATTGAAAACGTTCCCCGGCAACGGCGCCAAAAACTTGATGATTTTTTTCTTGCTAACAAGTAATAATTCAATGTGATTTCATTCTACATTCTAATACAATTATGTAGATGGACTTAACTAGATTGAATTAGCATTCAGGCAAGCGCACCTATCAATCGTAATATATGAGAAATCTACATCTCGTGTCGTATTCCACAGGGTCGTTTCAACTATTCGTACTCACCCTCCCTTTATTTTCATACCTCTAAACAAAAGTGATATTTAAACTACATTATCCTAACTATGACCAATTGGATAATTCAATATTGGAGAAATAAAAACGATAGAACATGAAGCTTTCAAATAATTACATGAACAATTTCATTTACTAGTTCAATTCTAAGCAATCATGATATGAAAATACTATTAAATTTGTGCAATGTAAAGGTTAATTTTTCATCAAAATTCTCTCTCGAGCAATTCCAAATCTAAACCTAAGATAGTAAATTTTCTCTCGAACAATTCACAACACTCAAGTTCGCATTAATCAGAATACCTTTATTACTACATAAATTCATGAATATCATTTCTAAGTTAACATGAATTCTTTTATCCGTGTTCTAATTTTCCAAACAAAATATCTCTCGATCATAGAGTTTGAAATACAAAGTGAATTATCATCACATTATGAACATACTAAATTCATTGCAAATAACCAATTTCTCAATCTAGCCAATTGCAAATTTTGTAAAATAAATAAGTAATTCAAAGGGATGATTAAACTCTTAGTTTGATTGCATAAACACAAATAAAATGCTACAAATATAACATGAACAAGGTGATACATGATTACTAAAATGTTCAAAGCAAAATTCATGCAAATTAAAACATAAATTGAAGATGGAATCATCAAAAGAAAGGAAGGATTTAAGGGATTAATGATTGAATAAAAAATACATAAGAATACCCTTCAATCCTCCTTGTCTTGGATGCTCCTCCTCGGCCTCCAGCAGTTCTCCAATGCAGAAATGATCCAAAAGTTCTAAACAAATTTTTCTACAGGAAATTTATAGTTCCCTTGCAAACAGGTCGGACACGGGGTCGCACACGGCCGTGTGCCAGGCCGTGTGGACGGTTCCTAGGCAGTTCCTGGGCGGTTCCCCACGAAAAGGCGTGTCTGGTAGTGGGCCGTGTCAGATGACACGGGTATGGACACGGCCGTGTGTGCGGCCGTGTTCACCAGACACGGGTTGGTTAGCAGCCGTGTGCAAAGATGACACGGGTATGCACACGGGCGTGTGCGATACCCGTGTGAGGCTCCTCTGTCTGCGCCCAAATTCTTCAGCTCCAGGTGCATAGGACACGGGTATGCACACGGCCGTGTGCCTGGCCGTGTGCACCAAATTTCTGTCCTGTCATCAGCCATGTAGACTCCGTGAACTCCTCTGTTTGCTCCGAAACTTTTAGGTCCATTGGTTGGCATTACCTGCAATAGAAAAATAATAGACTCAGAAAATGGTTTAAAACAAGAACTGCCAAGGACTTCTAAATACGCTCTTCTATCTATGATACGACAATTTCTTTGATATTATCATGAAATCAACACCAAAAGGGGCAGGAAATGGTAGATATGATTACAATTATGATAGTAAAAAGCCTATCATAATCGTACTCATCACCTCGGAATGCAGTTTCGGACCAATTGCTTCATTCCTCTGGGTACACGCCCTAGGTACACGCCCTGGTAGGGCGTGACCTTGGGGCGTGTCACAGCAAAATTCGGCTGAAAGCCGTGAAAACCTGCAAAAAGCAGAAAAAAAGCATTAGCGACAAAAATATATACAAAGGGGAATCAAAATAAGTACTTTACAAGACATGATTTGCTTTAAAACCCCGAAAATATCCTAATAAAATTGACTGCAAACTGTATTATCAAATTCCCCCAAGCTTAAGTTTTGCTTGTCCCCAAGCAAAGATATAAAGACTAGCTAATCATAAAAGTGACTAATTCAAAAAGTTTTAATCATACTTACACAAGTACTATGCGAAATTCTTGGCAGGGAGAATGTAAAACGTAAATCTAAAACAATTATTTAGGTATGGTTTAACTTTTATAAACTTTACTTAATAAAAATAAATCATCCAGAATTTTGACGAAATTCTTTAAATAGATTTAAGCAAGACAATGAAAATGAAAAAAACGTATTGAGTTATTACTAGATCCAAGCAACGCATTATCATTATATCAATTAAATAACAAAAATCTAAGTTTAAATCCAAAACTAAAACTGATTTACTTTTCTTCTTTTCTTAGTTGTTAAATAAAATTAAAAAAAAGGGCGTGAATCAAAAGGAATTAATAGGACCGAAACGTTTGGTTTAGGAATATGAATAGGAATGAAATTCAAATATAAACATGGAGGCTTAAAAATCACACTAAACCAAAACAACGAGTTTCAAAAAAAAATAAATTTATTTTAAACAAAATATGTATAAATAAATTTATTTTTTTCTTTATGATTATTTATCTCTTTTTTTTTGTATTATTTTCATTCATTTTTTTTTCTCTTTTTTTTTCAATATATTGCTTTTGAGTACACTTTTTTTAACAATTTCTCCAAAAATAACACAAAAGTTCCTATCAAAAAAAATTAGCGTGATTAGATAGGTAGGAATTTGGGCTTTGGTAAAAATGAAATGCTGTGTGGAGTTATCAAATGAATTTGGAAAAAAGGCTCAAAAGCGGCTAACTAGTGGTAAAAGATTATAGGTTGGCAGGAAAGTTCAAACGTAAACAAAAATGGCCTAAATCATTTTCACGTTTTTTTTTAAAATTTATTTAAAACATAGAGTCGATAAATTTCAAAAAGCAAGTTCGAGATAATAAAAGAGGATTCATGAAATTATCTTGAAAATAAAAATAATATGTGACTTGGATCGTTCATATCTACTACGTTATTCAAAATTTGTTCTTACAAAAATTATCTAAAGACGAAAAGAAAAATAATGGATGATAAATTTTTAGAGAAAGTAAAGAAAATAAAGAACGGAAAACCATAATAGAAATGCACGTTTTAGAGAAATATTTTACTTTAACATGCTACCGTGAATTAGAAACACAGCATGACCAACATTTTACTTGTGAAATATGATTAAAAAGAATGATTAGAAAAATTATAATTAACTACGTTATTTATAAAGAAGTTTGAGAAAAACAAAACATAAACATGGGGTACTTATTGAAATACCAAAATGCAGCTATATATAAACATATTTATTCTTTTGTTTTTTTTTTTTGAATTTTTTTGGATTTTTTGGATATTTACAAAAAGCAAAAAGGAGGAACTCATCCCCCAAGCTTAAAATCTACATTGTCCTCAATGGAGAAGGAGGTCGGAGAACGAGAGAAAAGTAAAGTACAGAAAGGAAAGACAGAATTGAAAAACAGGTACTTCCCCGGTTTTATGTGGCAGGGAAAGCTGAGTGATGCCGCTCCTCCATGCGTGTGCTGTGGATCTTCAGGAAACGTCGTCTGGTGGACTTTGTCATGGAATCAGAACCGTTGGAGCAGGCGATCGCAGAAGTTTCAGCTTGTCGGAGCCATTCGGGGCAAAAAGTGTAAAATAAAGAAAACAGAAAAAGATAATTTGGGTTGTCTCCCAAGAGCGCCCTTTGTTTAAATCGTCGTTTGAGCTCGACGCATCAAAATAAGAGTGTCCCAAATATCGTTTTAAAAATAAAGTTCAAAGGTTATGAGAAAAATAAAGTTCAGATTAATCAAATGTCAGGACCGGAAAGATAGAGTTAACAGGGTTGAGACTGACATCATCACAGAAATACAGTTTAAGACGCTGACCATTCACTTTGAAAGTACCCTTATCAGGGTGGGAAATTAAAACAGTACCATAAGAAAAGACTTCTAAAACAGTAAAAGGCCCCGACCAACGTGATTTTAATTTACCCGGGAATAAACGTAAACGAGAATTATAAAGAAGCACTTGGTCGCCCGGCTTAAAGATTTTTGGGTGCCTAAGATGTCGATCGTGTAAACGCTTCGTCCGCTCTTTATAAAGTCTGTTATTTTCATATGCGTAAGAGCGCCACTCGTCGAGTTCGTTAAGTTGAAATTTTCTAAAATCGCCGACAGAGTGGGGATCGAAGTTTAAAAATCGTAAGGCCCAAAAGGCGCGGTGCTCTAACTCTACGGGTAAATGACACGACTTTCCGTAAACCAACCGATATGGCGTACATCCGAGGGCGGTTTTGTACGCTGTTCGGTAGACCCATAGAGCATCGTCTAATTTGGCTGACCAGTCTTTTCTAGATGTTGAAACAGTCTTTTCTAAAATTCTTTTTATTTCTCTATTGACTACTTCGACTTGTCCGTTAGTTTGGGGGTGGTAGGCAGTGGAAAGCTTATGAGTAACGTCATATTTAGTTAGGATTTTTGAAAATTGCGCGTTACAGAAATGGGAACCCCTATCACTAACGATAGCGCGCGGCGTACCGAATCGAGAAAATAATTTTTTTAGGAAATTAACTACGACTCGGGCGTCATTCGTAGGAAGAGCTTGGGCTTCGGCCCAACGCGAAACATAATCAACGGCAACTAAAATGTACTTATTCCCGAAGCTAGAAGGAAAAGGGCCGACAAAATCAATCCCCCAGAGGTCGAAAACTTCGCACTCTAGGAAATAATTTTGTGGCATTTCATTTTTATTCGAAATATTCCCCGACCGTTGACAACTATCACACCTACTCACAAAGGCATGCGCGTCTTTAAACAGGGTGGGCCAGTAAAAACCCGCGCTTAACACTTTGTGAGCGGTGCGAGCAGCTTGATAGTGCCCACCTGTCGGTCCTTCATGCAAATGTTTAATAATATCTAATCCTTCATCAAAAGAAACACACCTCCTGATCACTTGGTCGACACAAATTCTGAAAAGATGCGAGTCCTCCCAAAAATAGTTTTTCAGCTCAGAAAAGAATTTCTTCTTTTGCTGAGATGAAAACTCTTTTGGGAGCACACGGGCCACTAGATAGTTGGCGATGCGGGCAAACCAAGGAGAAGTAGATGTGTTAATTATGAACAGCTTCTCATCAGGGAAATAGTAATGAAAAGAATTTTCGTCTAATTGTTCTATAAACGGGTTGTCTAGGCGCAAAAGGTGGTCGGCGGCCAAGTTCTCGGCACCTCGCTTATCACGGATCTCTAAGTCAAACTCCTGGAGGAGTAAGACCCAGCGAATCAAGCGAGGCTTGGCATCCGTTTTAGAGAGAAGATATTTGAGGGTCGAGTGGTCCGTAAAAACAATAATTTTCGAAAGAGTAATATAAGGGCGAAATTTGTCAAAAGCGAATACTACAGCTAAGAGCTCCTTCTCGGTTGTGGTGTAATTTTCCTGTGCAGATGTGAGTGTTTTACTAGCGTAATAAATGGGGTGGAAGTTTTTGGAAATACGTTGACCTAGTACGGCTCCCACCACATAACTACTCGCATCACACATTATTTCAAATGGAAGATCCCACACCGGAGCTATCATAATTGGGGCATTAACTAATTTTTCTTTTATTAAATTGAAGGCAGCTAGGCAGAGGTCATCAAAGATGAATGGGGCATCTTTTTCTAAGAGATGGGTAAGGGGCTTGGTGATTTTGGAAAAGTCCTTTATGAAGCGGCGGTAGAAACTCGCATGACCCAGGAAACTTCTTATAGCTTTTATGTTCGTAGGTGGCGGCAGCTTCTCGATAACTTCTATTTTCGCAACGTCTACTTCAATACCCCTTTCAGAAATTTTATGTCTCAAAACTAACCCTTCCCTTACCATAAAATGACATTTTTCCCAATTTAAGGCAAGATTAGTTTCTTCGCATCGCTCTAAGACTTTTTCAAGATTCTCTAAGCAACTATCGAAGGAATTCCCGAAGACGGAGAAATCATCCATGAAAACTTCCATAATGCTTTCTACGTACTTGTCAAAGATGGCGAGCATACATCGTTGGAATGTAGCCGGCGCATTGCACAATCCAAACGGCATTCTTCGGTAGGCGAAGGTGCCAAAGGGACAAGTAAACGTAGTTTTCTCCTGCTCCTCTGGGGAGATGGGGATTTGAAGATACCCCGAGAGGCCATCGAGAAAACAATAAAAGTTATGTCCGGAAAGTCGTTCTAAAATCTGATCAATGAACGGCAAGGGAAAGTGATCCTTGCGGGTGGCGTCATTCAACTTACGGTAATCTATACGCATTCGTCATCCGGTCACCGTCCGAGTCGGGATTAATTCATTATTTTCATTACTTACGACTGTTATCCCTCCCTTCTTTGGTACTACCTGTACTGGGCTAACCCACTTACTGTCGGATATAGGATAGATAATTCCTGCGTCTAACAATTTCATAACCTCGCCCTTAACTACGTCTTTCATGTTTGAGTTTATTCGGCACTGAGGTTGTATAGAGTTACGTGAATTATCTTGCATTAAGATTTTATGAGTGCAGAAAGATGGGCTTATGCCCTTGATATCAGATATCTGCCAAGCAATAGCTTGGCGATGCTTTTGTAAAATTGAAAGAAGTTTATCCTTTTGTGCATCCGAGAGGTAGGCCGAAATTATGACAGGCAGCTTGGAGTCTTTTTCTAAGAAAGCGTATCGAAGGTGCTCTGGTAGTTCTTTCAGTTCCAAGGTAGGGGGGTCATCATACGAGGTTTTGGAAATTTGTTCTTTTTCAAAAACTATGTCCTCGTACACTTTTTTATATGTAAAATTAAAAGGGGTGTTGCTAGCGGCCATGGCGGCTTCGTGCAGCGATTCAGTTGGAAAAGTAGAAGAGGAACAGAAATCAAAAAATTCTTTTTCAAAATCAGAAAGACGAGTGGAGGATTCTTCACTTAGGTGTAGAGATTCAGTTGGAGTAGGAGAGGAACAAAAATTGGAAAATTCTTCTTCAAAATCAGAGGTGTGAGAGAAGGATTCTTCACTTACGGTATCCATGAAAAAACATGAGTCATCATTAGCTAGTGTGTTCTTCATCGAGGGGGTGATAGAGAAAGTTACCTCATCGTCGCCCACTCGAAGGAAGAGCTTACCATTGCTGACGTCAATGATAGCTCGGGAGGTGGCAAGGAAGGGTCGGCCAAGGATCAGGGGAACCTCGACGTCTTCTTCGATGTCCAAAATGACAAAGTCCACCGGGAAGATGAACTTGTCAACTTTGACTAGGACGTCCTCCACTATTCCTAACGGGTATTTGACTGACCTGTCGGCTAGCTGGATACTCATGCGTGTGGGGTTGAGACTACCAATTCCTAACTTTTTAAACAACGAGAGGGGCATAAGATTAATACTCGCACCTAAGTCGGCTAAAGCGTGTTTGACAAAGAGATCACAAAAGACACACAGGATAGAGAAACTACCCGGGTCACTGATTTTCTTCGGTAATCCGTTTGTCAAAACCGCCGAGCACGCGGCATTTAACGTGACATGAGAAAGGTTCTCTAACTTCTTCTTATTGGTTAGGAGGTCCTTAAGGTATTTTGCGTACTTAGGCATCTGGGATATGACTTCGTGGAAAGGCAGATTTATGTGGATTTGTTTAAACATTTCTAAAAAACGGGTGTATTGATCATCCTGTCGTTGTTTATTAAGTTCGGAAGGGTATGGCGGGGATGGATTATTTTTAAAGGTGGGTGGTGGAGTGAGTTGTTGTTCTAAAATAGGAGTGATACTTTCTTCGGCAGAGGGTGGAATTTTTAAAACGGGAACGGAGCTTTGATTTTTTAAAGCGGAAGCGGAGATTGCCTCGGGCTCTTCACTTATCATACTGGGAACTTTCTTCCCACTCCGAAGAGTTATAGCTTTCGCTTGCTCTCTCGGGTTGGACTCGGTATTGGAAGGAAGAGACCCTACGGGTCGCTCAGAAATCATTTTAGCGAGCTGTCCTACCTGATTTTCTAAATTTTTAACACTTCCGGTTAAGGTCCTAATCGTAGCGTCATTAGCATTCATGTATTTTGAAAACACTTCCTCCAAATTTGGAGGTTTTGGAAAACTTTGAGGAGGTGGTGGTGGAGCAGAAAAATCACTTTGCGGTGGCGGGCGCACAACATTCGATGGATTGCTCCACGAAAAATTCGGATGATTTCTTAACGCAGGATTATAACTATTCGGAAAATTAAAACCAGGAGGATGATAATTCGCAGCAGAAAAATTATTAAAAGCAGTTCTAGGCATATTATTTACATAATCCAAATGTTCGGCGGGAGGAGTTGCAGATTCCCATACCTGAAGGGTGGAGGCAGTAGTCATCTCCGTAATTTTTTTGCTTAATATTTCAACTTGCAGTGCGAGTTGTGAGACGTTGTCCACTTCAAAGAGACCTGCAGGTTTGTTTGGGCGGGACCTAGGCACATTCCACTGGTAAGTGTTCATGGTCATGTCTTCAAACAGCTCAAGAGCTGCTTCCGGGGTCTTATGGTTTAAAGTACCGCCAGAAGCTGCGTCTATCATTTGCTTCGTGCTTTGATTTAGCCCATTATAGAACGTCTGCACCTGCAACCATACAGGCAGAGCGTGATGTGGGCATCGTCTTAATAATTCTTTAAATCTTTCCCAGGTTTCGTAAAGGGTCTCAGAGTCTATTTGTCCAAAGGCAGAAATGTCATTCCTAAGTTTTGCAGTTTTAGCAGGCGGAAAATACTTGGCCAAAAATTTTTCAGTTAATTGCGTCCAAGTAGTTATGCTATTTTTAGGAAGGGTGTTCAGTCACTGCTTAGCCTTAATTCTAATAGAGAAAAGAAATAATCTTAGCCTAATAGCATCATTTGTGACACCATTTATCTTGAAGGTGTCACAAATCTCAAGAAAGCTGGCTATGTGTGCGTTCGGGTCTTCATCTTGAAGCCCGTCAAATTGCACATACTGCTGCACCATTTGAATTATGCTAGGCTTCAGTTCGAAATTATTATTATTTATTGCAGGGCGAACTATACTAGATTCTGTACCCTCGAGATTCGGTCGTGCATAATAGGACATAGGCCTTTGCACGGCTTCCTCCATGTTGGGTTCTGCCATTCTTAAGGTAGAAAATGACTCGGAATCCTCAACCGGCACTTGGGTAGTAGGGCCTTGAAATCGCGATCTTCTCCGAAGAGTACGCTCAATTTCGTGGTCCAGGTCCAAAGTAACCGACGGACTTCCGCGGGTCATACACTAGAAGAAGAGAGGAGAAGAAAGACTAGAAAATAAAAGAGCTAATGAAGTTCGAAATTTTTTTTTTTTGAAATAGAATTTTTTATGTTTTAACTCCCGAACTTCCCAAGGGCTACCCGGTGAAGGGTTCGCAAGGTACTAGACAAGATAATGGCATTTAGAGCCACTTTGCCCTTTTCGAGAGAGTTAGGTGGTGTAGAAAAATTTGTGATGTGGGTTTCTATTAAGTAGGCGGTAATTAAAATCCAGCCATTTAACTCCGAGTGAGTACGCGGAAAGTAAATGCTACACTCACGCACTCGACAGAAAATTAAAACACATCCACTCTACAGAAAGTAAACACACTCTACTGAAATAAAGCCTGCCAATTAACTCAAGTGAGTAGGCGGAAAAATTAAAAATACGCACACTTGCTTAAAGAAAATCCAGCCAATTAACTCAAATGAGTAGGCGGAAAAATTAAAAATACGTACACTTGCTTAAAGAAAATCCAGCCATTTAACTCAAGTGAGTAGGCGGAAAAATTTTAAGGAGGGTGAGAAAGAGAAGTGATAAAATTAATATATTCGCGTTTTCAATTTATCAACGAGCGTTGCCTCCCCGGCAACGGCGCCAAAAACTTGATTGTCTCTTAGATATCTGCAAGGAGAAAATAACCAAACTAACAATTCATCAAGGCAAGTATACCTATCGAAATGCAGCTAGGGGACACAAGTGTCGTATTGAAATCCGGAAACAGTTGAGTAAGCTTACTCACACGAAATCTATTATTTTATCGACGGAAAAATTAAGTTTTTTAGAAGAAAGCTAAACGTGCTAAATGAAGAGAACTACTTGCAATGAAAGATAAAGAGAGTTAAAAGAGCGATTAACTTAAGCTTAGTAACGATGAAGGGAAAATGCACTCGATCAGAAATCACCTCGGCAAGAGTGGTTAGAAAAATACGATAAATAAACCTAAACTAATTAGGGTAAAGGTCCTTGACCGTGGAGGTTCCATGAATATTGACACGCTTCTCTCGAAGGCCGTGCCTAACTGAGTTTAGGAAGGTCCGACCGACTCTCGCCTAAATCGGAGGCCTAAAACTCGCTTTACGCGGTGAACCCCGCTATTGGATTTTACTCCAAATCCGGGAGATTTGAACGTCTGCCTCTCTCGAGGGGTGCGAACAACTCCCTTTACTCTTGAGTGCTCATTTCAAACTTTCGGCCTCTCGGCCAGCCCAGAATGAAAGCAAAGATGGAGAGTATATATCGATGATATACCTCCAACCCGTGATAAATCAAGAGTAAATCAAGGCTAAACCCTAAAAAGAAAAGGTAAGATTCAAAGCATCATAACCTAATCACTCGAACCTCGGATCATTAAGATCGAGTACATGGAGGATTAGTTAATCATGGTGAGGTGGAAGAGGGGGGATGAGTAGAAGAAGAAAATGAAAACAGAGCAGAAACGTAAAAGAAAACAACACTTTTTATTAATGGAAACAGAGATCTTACAGCTTGAAAACCAGAGATTACAAGTGCATGGAAAGGTAAACTACGTTATCATTAACATTATACTACAGAACGAAGCTAGGAACTAATACAGGGAAAGCATAAAGCTAGAGCTACGAACTAAAAATGAAAAGACATGCTTAAAAAGTTCAGAAATATAAATGACAGAACCTCCCCTCTCAAAGCAAAAGGTGTCCCTGAACCCTTAGAGTTGGGCTCTATTTATAGAATTTTTCGGGTCGGGTCACGCCCCCCTGTCACGCCCTGGTCGGGCGTGACCCTGGGGCGTGACATATTCGGCGCGACTTTTTCGGGCAGGAATTGAATTCTGACAAAGTAGTTGAAGTACACGCCCACAAGTCACGCCCTGGAGGGCGTGTACCTGGGGCGTGTTCTTTGCGGCGTGACTTTGTTGAGCTGAACTTGAATGCTGGAGGTGACGGGCGGAATTGCTGAAGTACACGCCCATATGTCACGCCCGGGTCAGGCGTGACCCTGGGGCGTGACACGTTCGGTGCGACGGTGGAGCGGGAAAAACGAGCGCGCTGCGGCGATTCCTCGGAACCTGGGGACACGCCACTAGAACACGCCCGTGTCGGATGTGACACGGGCGTGACAGAGGGCGTGAACACTAAGTTTCCTCGGAATGCAGTTTCGGACCAATTGCTTCATTCCTCTGGGTACACGCCCTAGGTACACGCCCTGGTAGGGCGTGACCTTGGGGCGTGTCACAGCAAAATTCGGCTGAAAGCCGTGAAAACCTGCAAAAAGCAGAAAAAAAGCATTAGCGACAAAAATATATACAAATGGGAATCAAAATAAGTACTTTACAAGACATGATTTGCTTTAAAACCCCGAAAATATCCTAATAAAATTGACTGCAAACCGTATTATCAAGTTCACGCAACTGTATCAGGAATATGATCACTTTGATCATCTCACCTTTGTGAGCCCTATTGATGAGGCAATGGTTCGGGCTCGGGATGACCACAATCGTATATTTGAGTTTCTTCATGGACTGCATCACGACTTCGATCAGATCAGTGTTCAGATTTTGGGCTGACCGCAGATACCATCCCTTCTAGAGGTATACAATATTGTGCAGCAAGAATACGATCGTCGCCTGACTCTTCTTCCAGACCCGATGCCTGAGGAGTTAGCTTGGTGGCTACTGCCCCCTCTCTTCTTGGTACTCGTCCATCTCGGGACTCCAGGTTGAAGGGCTCTGATAAGGATCATCTGCTATGTGATTATTGTGGCAAGAACAGTCACACTCCGGATACCTGTTTCCGGCTTCATGGGTTTCCTAACCCCAGAGGGGGTGCTCCGCCTCGTGGAGGTCGTGGTTCTGTGGGCTCCTCTGGTCGTAATGCTGCTCCACGTTCTTCTCATCTTACTGACGCTTTTGTCGCGGTCCTCCTTCTACCCAGTGTATTATTGATTCTGGGGCCACAGATCATATGACTGGGTCCTCTACAGGTTTCATATCCTATACTCCTCTTTTTGTCCGTCATAAGGTGAGCATTGCTGATGGTTCTCTTTCCTCCATTGCCGGCAAGGGTTCCAGCTCCTGCTCCTCCCCCACCTTATCTTCTGTCCTCCATGTTCCTAATTTTACTCGCAATCTTCTTTCCATTAGTCATCTAACTAACTCCATGCAATGCTCTGTGACATTTCTTCCGTCTTCTTGTGTTTTTCAGGACCTGACGACTAGGAAGGTGATTGACTCTAGTAGCATAGTAAATGGACTCTATGTGCTCCACTCCGGCCAGGCTACGTCTCCTCTGTCTCTTCATTCCAACAGTGCCCATCCTTTGTACTCCTGGAACTGTTGCCTGCGATACCCTTCTGTTTCTGTTATGAAATTGTTATTTCCCGCTATGTCTACTGTTGTCTTTGACTTTTTCGCCTGTGATGTATGTACCTTAAACAAACATCATTGTACATCGTTTACGCATGTTTCATTGTCAAGTTCTATTCCTTTTACTGTTATTCATACTGATATTTGGGATCCTTACCCGATATCTTATATTTCCGGATGTGTGTGGTTTGTTACTTTTATTGATTGCTTCTCTCGTACTACATCGTTGTATTTGATGCGTAAAAAAAACGATGTTTTCTCGATTTTCCGACGATTTCATTGCATGATCTCCACTCAATTTCACTCCGAAATTAAAATTCTTCGTAGTGATAATGGTCGTGAATACATCGATTCGCAATTTGAGCACTATCTTGCTGATCGTAGTATCCTCCACCAGACTACCTGTGCGTATTATCCCGCACAAAATGGTGTGGCTGAGCGGAAGAATCGTCATCTCCTGGAAGTCGCTCGTTGTCTTTTGTCCACTATGCATTTTCCGGAATTCTACTGGCGTGATGTCGTTCTTACTGCGGCATACCTCATCAATCGTATGCCAACTCGTGTTCTCGGGAATGCTACACCCCTTGACACTCTTCAGGTGCCCCCTTCTCGGCTTCCCATTAGGGTGTTTGGATGTGTTTGCTTCGTTCATATCCACCACCCCCGCTCTTCCAAACTCGATCCTCGAGCACTAAAATGTGTCTTTATTGGCTACTCTCCAACGCAAAAGGTGTATAAATGTTTCCACCCTCCTACCAAGAAAGTATTTGTCACTATGGATGTTACGTTCCGTGAATCCGTGACATATTATCCTATCCCGGATGCCTCTCCCTCGCATACTCCCATTTCTCTTCCCTCGATTCCACTGCCCATAACACCATTGTATTCCTCACTTTAGGGGGGCCTATATCTCTACCAGTGGAAGTGAGTCCTCCTCTTGTGCCTCCTCTACCAGTGGAAGTGATCTCTCCTCCCGTGCCTCCTCTACCAGTGGACATACGTCCTCCTCCTGGGCCTCCTCCTCCGAGCTTGCAGTTTTATACCCGGCGTACAAAGCGGACAAGCACGCAAGATCCGACTATGCTATCAGGACAGTCAGTGTAACCTGACTCAGGGCCTTCCGATCAACCAATCTCCCTCAGGAAAGGTATCCGGTTTTGCACACGACATCCCTTATCACATTATGTATCGTATGATTCTCTGTCTAGTGTCTACTACCTACAAGGCCTTTGTTTCTTCCCTTGTTGTTTCTTCCATACCTGAATCTTGGCAGCAGGCTCTGGAGGTCCCTATGTGGCGTGAGGTGATGGTTGAGGAAAAGAATGCTCTTGAGAAAAACCATACATGGGATTTGGTTCCCCTTCCTTATGGAAAGAAGACGGTTGGTTGTAAATGAGTGTTCACTGTGAAACAGAACTCACAAGGGATTGTTGAAAGATGCAAGGCTAGGTTGTGGCAAGGGGTTATACGCAAACCCTTGGTATTGACTATCTGGAGACGTTTTCCCCGGTGGCAACGATGAATACTATCAGGGTCTTGTTATCTTGTGTTGCTTGCAAAAGCTGGGAGCTCTAGAAACTTGATGTGAAAAATGTCTTCCTTCACGGTGATCTAGATGAAGAGGTTTACATGTCTATTCCTTCGGGCCTCATTCCTGCAGGTGCTGTAGGAAAAGTCTGCAGATTGAGAAAGGCTTTATATGGGCTGAAGCAGTCTCCAAGAGCGTGATTTGGGCGATTTCTCAAAGTCATGCTATCTTTTGGTTTCCATCAAAGCAATGCTGATCATACTCTATTTATTAAACGAAGGATTGGAAAGCTCACTGCACTTATTGTGTATGTTGATGATATAGTCATAACAGGGGATGATATCGAAGAAATCCAGAGGTTGAAACAGAAATTGGATACAGAATGTGAGGTCAAAGATCTGGGTAAACTCAGGCATTTCTTGGGTATTGAAGTTGCTCAATCCAAGCAGGGGATTTTCATCTCTCAGCGTAAATACACTTTAGATCTCCTTGAGAAGGTGGAGATGAGTGGATGTAGACCAGTTGACACCCCGATTGAAGCAAACCACCGATTGGGGCGCGATGATGGAGAGAAAATTGATGATATCTCTGAGTACCAAAGACTAGTGGGGAGATTGATATACTTGTCTCACACTAGTCCAGATATTTCCTATGCGGTGAGCGTCGTTAGCCAGTTCATGCATGCTCCTAAAACTCGTCATGTGGATGTTGTTCGCAAAATCCTCCAATACCTCAAGTCTACACGAGGAAAGGGTATCCTGTTTGCTCCCAATACCGATCTAAATATTGAAGTCTATACTGACGCTGATTGGGCCAGATCTGTTGATGATAGGCGATCAACCTCAGGATATTGTACCCTAGTTGGGGGTAATCTTGTTACTTGGAGGAGTAAGAAGCAACAAGTTGTGGCAAGATCTAGTGTTGAGGCAGAGTTTAGAGCTATGGCTCACGGGGTCTGTGAAGGGTTATGGCTTCGCTCTGTGATGAGTGACCTTGGTCTTATTGAAGCAGTACCCATCCAGCTGTATTGTGATTATAAGTCATCCATTAGTATTGCGCACAACCAAGTGCAACATGACCGGACTAAACACATCGAGGTGGATCGACACTTTATCAAGGAGAACATTGAGAGAGGAATCATGTGCACACCTTTTGTGCCCTCCGACCGGCAGCTAGCTGACATTCTCACCAAAGGATTGAGTGGAAACGTATTTAACAATATTGTGGACAAGTTGGGCATGGTTAACATCACACGTCCAACTTGAGGGGGAGTGTTAGATTATCTTTTATGTTTTTAACTTTGTTCCTATGATTGTATTCACCTCTATATATAGAGGCGGGCTTCTTGTAATAGAATTAATCCAACTCTTTTACCCGGTTCAACATATCTCAAGTGTCTTATTCACAATTTTTGTATGTCTGTCAAACTGTGGATGATATGCGAAGCAAAGGCTAATTGGGTTCCGCAAAGATGAAATATCCCCCGCAAAAAATGGCATTAAACATTGCATCGCAATTGGAGACAATGGTCTCAGGTGCAAGGCCCTATGTAAAAATAAATATAATTTGCATGCATGCATATATAAATATATATATAGGGTTATTTACCGGGGACTCCCCTCGAAGTTTGCATAATTACAACTTGCACCCCTCTAACTTTCAAAATTACAAAATCCTTCACTCAATGTTTACATTTCATAACATCCATGCACAAAAGTAGCCCCTTTGAGTAAATCTTCAGGGGGATCTTTTTGTGCAAAGATGTTATGAAATGTAAACAATGAGGGGAGGTAATTGTAATTTTGAAAGTTAGAAGGGTGCAAGCTGTAATTACTCAAACTTCAAGGGAGGTCCTGATAAATAACCATATATATATTTATGCATTTATGTTTTTATATAAACGTGTAGTTGTATGTTAAACTAAGCAGAAACAAAAAAAAGTATAATATTTACATATGATATAATAGAACGAAGGCAATTAGATTTTTCAATAAAATTTTTTGAGAACTACCTAACAAAGTATATAATAAATCTCATGTTATTCAAGCCGTTTGATTGACATTGGGGTTACTGATATATAAGTATATAATAAAGTTATGTATAGTGGAAGAGAGAATTACCTCTCTGACTGTCAACCTTCGAATCCAACAGAAGCAAGACATCAACCTTTACCCAACATTCTAAACCGGGCCAAAGGTCAATGGAGCAGTAATGCGCAGGAGTAAAGTACAATGGTTAGCATGATGCCACATGTAAAGCTAGATCAAGCTTTATAAAATGAATAGATTACCGCCATATGTAATGTTCTGAAAATTAGAGTAGTGGATTATAAATATAACCCTATGGCTGTAATATCACTGACATGCTTTAATAAACTTAATTTTCTTTCTTTGTCTCTCCTCCTTTCTCCTTCCTTAACTCCTGCTCTTCCTCTTTGGTCATTCTTCTGTTCTAACAACATTACATTGGCGCACCCATTCTTGTTACTCACCTATGGCGTCATGGGCAACTCAGTCCGCTCCAAAGATACTCAGAATCAGTTCTTGGAAATCAAGAACACGTTAAAGGCCGAGCAACCGACTTGACAATCTCAGTTCAACACCCTATAACAGACTTTTGCACACGATCTTCAACTCAAGGTGCATGTTCTAGCCCAAAAAGATAATCGAGGCCCGAGAAGTTGCTTCCGATCAACTTTTGGCCTTCCGTCAAGAAATCCCATCACATATTGAAGGGATTAAGCGACCAGCCATGAATGCGGCCAATTTTCAAAACAATTTTACTACGGATATGAATCAAGCGTCTTCAGTAATGAAATTCTTGGACAATTCTCTCCCACCTTTGGAACCTAGGTCGTTTTTTATCCACCCTCTAATGTTATTCGTATTCAATGCCCTAATTTTACTGACGATGATCCTACCGCCTGGCTACATATATTATGCTTATTTTTGCTCAATATAACAATGTTCAACCCACTGACTTCTTGATCCTAGCAGCTATCCATCTTGATAAACCTGCTTAATGTTGATATCAAGCAACGTTGTCTGATCACCTAGTCTTAACCTTTCCCCTGTTTACGGATGCCATAACTACACGGTTTAAACCTTTTACGTATGAGGGTCTAGTCGACACCCTTACAAAGTTAACCCAAACCATCGTTCATGCTTACAAAAAACAATTCAAAGATTTGTGCACTAGGTTTCTGGTCTTTCTCCACAACTGCTTAGTAGTACCTTTGATTCCGGCCTCAAACCACAGTCTATGTTCCTATTTAATCCAACGTCCGATCAAGTTAAATGATGCATTTTCTTTGGCAAGGATGTACAAATATCAAGCGAGTGATGACTCATGTTTTCATTCCAACAAAAAGTTTTGGTCACAACCACCTCCATTTAAACCTACTCCACAAGATCTCAACTTCAAGATTGTTATTAAACGTCTCACACCAAGCGAACTCCAATATCATCAAGATAAATGTCTGTGTTCAAATTGCGATGATAAGTACTCCTTCAATCATAAGTATGAGTGTACGGGTACTCTTCTTTATTTTGACGGGACTGAGGCTGACGATGTAGATTTCTCTCTATCACCGCATAAAAACTATCAAGGGGAACCCAACCATTCTGTTGCCAGTATTTACATCTTACGTGGCACTATTCCATCCCACTACTTACATTTGACAGCCTTCATTAAATAACCAACTACTTGAGTCATTAGTTGATGGCGGAAGTTCTCATAATTTGATTTCCAATCAAATGGCTTCCTTTTCTTTGATTACTTGTTCCGGTCATTAAAGACTTTTCGTGTCTTTATGGGGAATGAATTGTCTATCGCCTATAATGGAAAAATGTAAAAACATTTCAATGTCCATTCATGATAATGCCTTCACTCTTCATGTATACGTTCTATATCTACAAGACGCTGGTGTTATTTTAGGCGTCCCGTTGTTACTATCATTAGGAGATGTTACCACTAACTATGTGACTCTCACGATGTCATATCTTGGCACACAGGACCCAATCACCTTAGCAGGGCATAACAATTTCTTTCTTAAATCAGTTTCCTCTCCAAACTTCCAATGGCCTGTCTTTACGGGCAACAGTAATATGACTGATTTTATATGCGGCGTCATGTTTTAGCGTCATGTTTTACTGTCTCACTTGACTCTTTTTCCAACACTTTATGAAACATTTAAAACTTGCACAATTTTCTAACATGTTTCAAGAACCCATAATACTCACTCTTTCCCGATGAAAGGAGGAGAATTTGGGCAATTGTAATTGGAAAATTCGAAACTGGTCGAGGCTTTTCTGGATATTAAACCCGTCTCACTGTTTATTTCTACATTTCCCAGATACTCTCACCTCTCTCTCCTTGTGTTGGGCTGACGACCATTGTTATTCAACCATTTCCAACTCTTTCTCCCTCAGAATCTTCCCAAAGTCTAGAATATTTTGAGGGGATACTTGGGACTTTCACCTCTCTATCATCTGATTTAGTATGAACCTGAATTGATCTAGTTTGTTTACTTCCCTAGCTTATAGTTGTAACACATAGGATGAGAGAAGGGTTAATTGGGGTATTTTCAAAAACATACCAAGTTATTGTGGGTTGTGCAACACTGTCTTTTATTGAGAAAAAATTATGAAAGGGGGGTTGATTTCAGAATATAGAGGTTCAGAGGGTAAAGAGAAGGTTAAGGAGTTCTTCAGCCTTTAAATTATGCACTGTTTAGAAATGAAATTTGCCTATAAGTATGTGTGCACATTGACTTATAGAAAATATTTTGTTTTGCCTGAAAAACACATGTAGTGAGGTATTTCTTGTTGTATTAAAGTGGTGGCTTTAAAAAGATTTTAGTTAACGATTTTTTTCCTCTAGCTTATGTTCAAAAAGACAAAAAATATTGATTGGACCAAAATATACTTTTGTAGAAAAAACAAACTGATTGCCTTTTGATCTATTTAGTAATCCCTGCTTACATTTGGGTGAAAGTTAAAATATTGATTACGTAACATCCTCAATTAGATAAGGGCGGGGAGTGTTTTAGGGGCAGCGAAGCCTGGAGAAAGCAACTCCTGACAAGTTTCTAGGATGACAGACTTCTAGGCGAAAGAAACGGCAGGAATGAACAGAATCTTAAATTAGATTTAAAGGAAATGTTGATGAGCATAACTAATAATTTGAATCTTTAAATATCAGAGGCGCCTTTTTGAAGTAAATGTTGGAGTTGTACCAAAAACTTCATGGTTAAGAGTGTTCTAGTTGGAGTAGTCCTGGGAAGTGCTCGTATGACACCTATGAAGGGGGGGGGGGGGGTAAAATCATGCGGTTCAACTTAGTATAGGTCGGTATAAACTGTGAGAATTACGTCGTTACAAATAATATCAGAGCCAACCCTCCTGCAACATTTTGAAGTGGGCAATACTTCTCATACTGTGAGAATTACGTCGTTACAAATAATATCAGAGCCAACCCTCCTGCAATACGATGTGTGATTCGAGAAGAAATCATGTGGCAGATGGTGGACATGCAACATCTTGAATCTAATGAGCGTTGCCTGAAGAGGGCAAAGAAAGCTTTAGGGTCAATGAAGCCCAAAGAAAGCAGCTCCTGGAAGGCCTCAAGGATGACCGGTTTTTAGGTGAAAGGAGGGGTAGAAATGAACCAAATCTCACATCGAAATTGAAGGAAAAGTTGTTAAGCTTAAGTATTCGAATCCTCAAATATCAGAGGCGACTTTTCAAAATAAGTGGTAGAGTTGTATTGGAAACTACGTAGTTAAGCGTGCATCGGAAGTAGTCCTAGAATGGGTGATTGTTACGACGATGCATCCGCCTGAGCACACCACCTCGCAGGAGTCATACAAACACTTATGGAAGTCGTCGTGATAATTCCATCATGTACTTGAATATTATTAGCAAATTAATTAATATTGATTAACGATTAATAATTATTATTTATTAATTTAATTAAAATATTATGTAATTGTGTTTCCCTCCCTCACCTATATAAGAGGGAGGGGTATGTGTGTTTACGTATGTTTTTTTGGCTAGCTAAAGTTTGGGCTCTCATTAGAGACTCCTCGTAGGAACAAACTCTAAGAATTTGCGAGAGTTTCGTCTTCCGGTTATATCTCGTTCGTATGCAATGTATAATACAATTTCTTTGTCGGTAACATTGGTCCGACCTATGCCCTCCGTTTGTTGCCCTTTCAACCGCCGGCAAACAACACCACCCTCAACAACCTCTTCGATCGGAATACAACCCAATATCATGATATCATGACTCTCATCGGCAACATCCAGTACAGTGGAGTCCTAATTAGCACCCACTGACAAAAAGTCCATCAGAATAGTGCGACGCCCTGCTCGAAGACATAGCTCACAAGCTGTAGAAATCGTTGAGTTACGAGCTGCATAAATAGACCACACAACAATCACTGAGTTACGAGTTGCAAAAATCGACCATATCCCCAGTGCAAAACTACCCCTCGCTGCATCTCACACTGCAAAAATCGACCCCCTCCGCGGCGTGTCTCATCGACATGTCTAGTGCCCCGCAAGATCTCCCACGGGTTCTCCCGCCATTCATATTCGTTGTCCGGCCCACGCACCTACATGGGTCGTCTCCCCGACCTGTGGCACTTCTCGCCCCCTACACGTCATATGTCTGCACCCTTGTTGTTTACAACAAGGTCATCGCACCCCTCCTTCCTGTCAACTTTTGTTTACCCGTTCACCCATTTTCTCACCCTCGTTTCTATCCCTTTTTGTTCTCCTCTTGGTCCCCACGTGGGTTTTTTTTTTTGCTTTATTATTCCATTTCATTTTTTTCCCTATTTCTCCTTTCGATTACTTGCACCCTCCCCTTCCCTAACACCATTTTCCCCACCCTCTATGGTGTCCTTTTCCTTCCTTCCACTTTCACTCAGTGTTGCACCCACCTCACTTATATCATTTTCTAACACCAATTCTCTCTCCTTCCGACAACTACCTTTCGTCCAGTTATATTTGCCGACTCCATTCTTAACGACTCGAACAAACATTCAATCCTTGACCTTGGGGATAAGGTCAATTTTCAAAAGCAGTATATTATTACGACAATGCATCCGCCTGAGCACACCAGCTCCCAGGAGTCATGAGAGCGCTTATGAAAGTCGTCGTGATAATTTCATCATGTATTTGATTATTAATAGTTAATTAATTAATATTGATTAATTATTAGTAATTAATTTAATTAAAAAAATTTGTAGTTGTGTTGTCCTACCTCATCTATATAGGGGGTATGTGTGTTTAGGTATATTGTTTGGCTAGCTAAAGTTTGGCTTCTCATTAGAGAGCAACTCCTTGGAGGACCCAACCTCTAAGAGTTGGCGGGAGTTTCATCTTCCAATTATATCTCGTTCGTATGAAATGTGTAATGCAATTTCTTCATCGGTAACAGTGACCTACTGGAAAGTACTCGTACACCACCTATGAAAACGAGAAAAATCGTGCGGTTCAGCTCAGAATGAAGCGGGATGAACCAGACCGGACAATACTGATATTATGAGAGTTCGGTTGTTACAGATTATCTTTTAAGAACCTTTCATGAATCCCTTATATTACTACTAGGAAGGAAATTTAATAAGGGTATTGTTATTCATACCCCATATTTGGATATTCATACTCAAATCCTTCTAATTGTTTACGTATTTTTTCCATCCCCCCTATCTGCTATTTGTACCCAAAACCTGGAACCCCGCAACCCTAATCCCCACACCCGAAAACCCCTTCTTCCCCACTGCGCTTGGTTTCGCAAAAAACTGCATTCCAGTCCTCGCCCTCCGACGACATCCGGCGGCCGCAATCCCCCACACGCACCAACACCCAACAAACGCTTCTTCTCCTCTTTGTGTCCGACGATGGCCCAGCGACCCTAATCGGCCGGAACTCCCGTTTCGCAAATAGCCTCATTCCCGCCCTAATCGGCCGGGAAATGGAGGTATCTGTCCTTTTTTTTTGTTTTCGTTTCATCATCCCTACCACCGGCCGGAAATCCCGTGCTCCCCGTCTCCGGCCTCCCTATCACTTTAGTCCTGATTTCTCATTTTTTTGGCAGATTTTCAGCTAGGGCAGAGTGTTGACGTTGGAACTAGCTAGAGCAGATTTTCCCTATCAGGTGACCTATGGGCAATGTGTTCTATGCAATATTCATTTTCATAGTTTTTGTTTTTTAAATTGGATGGAAACATTATATTTTTTAGGGAGTTGAATGTCTGTGTTGTCCATTTATAAAAATATGACATCGAAAACTAAGTTTCTTGAGATTTTATGTATGGGTATAAATATCAATTATGGGTACAAATATCCATTTCGGGTACAAATATCAATGAGTTACAAATATCCATTTATGGGGTACCAATAACAATTCCTTTTAAT
Source organism: Platanthera guangdongensis (assembly GCA_039583875.1). NCBI lineage: Eukaryota > Viridiplantae > Streptophyta > Magnoliopsida > Asparagales > Orchidaceae > Platanthera > Platanthera guangdongensis. Next base: position 181,366,038 of record CM077147.1, read on the forward strand.
AATTATGGTTTCAACTCCTTTTGTTATTAAGAAAGAATATAGACAGTTGACAGGAACTTTGTACCTCACGCTGGAAGAAATTTTCTTACCCTAGTAATTGAGGAGAATTAACTATATTGTTTATGAAGAGATAGTGTGATGATTTTGATAATACTCTTACCCGTGCTCACTTCAGAGGTATGAAATTGACTTTTCTCGAAGAAGTTCCATACAAGTAGTCAAAAGTAGAATTTTAATGCTGAGAAAATAAAATTATGAATTCCTAAATTTACATGCATGGGTCAAAATATGCTCAATCACATTTACACGTCACACTAGCACTAAAAAAGACAGCCCGATGCACAAAGCATCCCCGTGCAACGAGGGCCCGGGGAAGGGTCCCACCACCTTCACGAAATGTAGGCAAACCTAACCCTGCATTTTTGCAAGAGGTTGCATCCAGGACTTGAACCTATGACCTCAAGGTCACATGGAAACACCTTATCCAGTGGGCTAATGCTCCCCTTCACACTGGCATTAAAGATCATTAAAAAAATACAAAAACAAAAGAAATGAGAGAGGAGTGAAGCATTGATGCTTCCCAACAAAGTTAAGGTTTAACCATAGGAGGAGGGATATGAATCACCATCCAATAGCTATACGATGATGTAAATTCAGGTGCGCATTAGTGGCCTAGAGCTCGTAGCCTAGCCCAAGATTTAGGAAGAAAAGAAAAGAGATAAAAGTGATGCAGTTTGAGCCAGTGCATAGCTAGTAGAGTTGTCACTTAAAACCGAAAACTGAACCGGAACCGAACCGAAACCGCAAATAACCGAACCAAACCGTTCACGAATTATTTAGGTTCCGGTTTGAATTTTGGAACCGTGGACATCATTGGTCCGGGTGTGGTTCTTTCATTTTATTATCCGGACCGAAACCTGAATCGGAACCGGAACCGCGACACACGTCATAAGCGGTTCCAAGATTTTTAGACCTGATCCGAACCGGACCGAAGCAGAACCGAACTGCAACCCGTTTATTATTATAATTTATTAATAATAATAATTTAATTATATTGTTATTTTTTATAATCTATATATAATATCTATACTTACTAGTATGAGTGAAACTGATGCAGTTTGATCTAAACCGCAATCGTACTAAAAGAGGTTGGTTTTGGACCGAACAAAATTGCATCATACCAAAACTGTGCAATGTGGTTTGACATTAGTGCAGTTTGGAGTCAGTTTTTGCGGTACAATTTCGATTTTTACACTATTATATAATGTATTTTCAATTTACTCATACATTTTCCTGAAATAATTGAAGTAACATGTACTTACTGGCGATGATTGGAATATCATGGCCTCTCGAAGAAAATGATGCGACACGGTTTTGTCGATTTTGCACTGCCAAAAAATGCACTGTAAACTATGTTGTTTTGCAACCAACGAAGCCACACTACAACCAAACCATTTAGTACAGTTCAAAATCGGCGCGGTTTAAGATTAGTGCGGTATGATGCAATTTTGTAATTTTGTGATTTCAGTTTTTAACTTTCAGTGTTACTATATTACACAAAAAGTAATCTCACTTGGAGTAATGCAAAATTCCTACGCCCGGGCCCCGGTCTTCGAAGTCCTTGCAAAAAAAACCGAACTGATTTACATTTCCTCTCCGGTTTTTTATTTTTGACCTCCCCAATTCATTTAGCCAAATTTAGTTTTGGTTCTACTTGAAACCGATTAGAACCGTACCGAACCGCATAGAATCGGACCGAACCGTTAGTGGCCGGTTTGGTTTTGGTTCTTGTTGAATCGTAACCGGAACCGTGAACATGACGGTTCTAAAAATTATTCTGGAACCGGAACCAGAACCGGAACTGGTCAAAGCAAATAAGGTTTTGGTTCTAATTTAAAGAACCGTTATCTTAGCGGTTCGGTTCACGGTTTTAGTAGAACCAGAACTGAACCGGAACCGTGACAGCTCTAATAGCTAGTAAGCTAGAAGCCTACTTTTCACTGTATATGCTAGGAGCACAAAAAGAAAGGTAGAAGGAAACTTACCCTAAATCTTGCTGGAAGAATAAAGAAAATGAAAATTTATTATTATAAGGTATGGTAATAAAAAAGGCCTTTAATGATGAAAATTCATTTTTCTTTGCCAATTGTTGATTTCTTTATGACGACTAATTGCGTTGCAAAGGTGTTTCTTTGTTACATCTGTTAAAACAAGGATTAATATACATGATAAATTAATGAACCACGGCCTCATTTTTCCGTCCGCCGAGCGTACCTTTCTTAGGTCCGCTCGGCCAATCAAAATGCACGAGCATGTGGGGCCACAGTGCACAGATTTACTGTGCACCGTGGACTCCACAAAATTACAAGATTCTATTAGTGGGGACCTAAAGGACCGTCCGCTCGGCGGACGGTATTTTTACTCGAATCACAGACATTGTTGGTAGCCTATAATTTGCATGTAAGCATTTATGGGAATAAGAATTCACTTAGTATGACAAATTGGGTAATTCAAACTATAGGTTTTGTAAGGGGAGATCACCAGTAAATTATCGGTGGAGGGCAAGAGGATGCTTCTTCAACAGCATTATAACATGTGGGTAAAAATCTACAGTGTGGTGGCGGAGGTTGTGGAAAATCACAAGTATTGTAAAAAAACAAGGAGTTCATACACGATGACTTTTATCTGTGTTGTGGATAGTACGTTTATATCTGCATTCATAACTATGTTTTGGATAGTAGGGTTATAATAGCATCTGTATGTAATTATGTTTGCATCCCACATAGATGATTGGAAGATGTATTACCTTTGCATGTCGTGTGCTAAATACTTTTGACATCTTGTAATGGTTAAAGATGAATATGTAAATATGGATGTGGCAGGTGAATCCATGAAATTCTCTCCTGCAAAGTTCAATATTTGAATTTTGATTATGTAATTTTGTGGGTACTCAATATAAAAGCAAATGAAATTGTTTTTGTTGTGTGATCTGGCAGGTGGATCTAATACTTGTTTTTGTTTTGTGATAAAAAAAATCAAGAAAATCACACTTCGACTATAAAGAACAAAATTAAATTGTGATGACTCTAAGGCCCGTTACAATTAAGTGGCATCAGCGCGAGATTTGATTTACTAGACAGTATAAGTACTTGAGAAATATGTAAATTCCAGAGTGAGATTTTGGTCTTATCAAAATTCTTGCTTATCACGAACCTTTGGTATTTTGAAGCAGCAACCCCCTCAAGTCTATTTAAGTAGAAGACGTCTAGAGGAACCTAAGGATGAGAACGCGAGCATCTCAGAAGAAAATAAAGATACATGGAAAACTAATGCACCAATGTCTAAGATAGCTCGAGCATTAACGAGAATCACTACAATGATCGAAGATGATCCTTCATCTCTACTTGAGGACAGACACCAATTTGCTTGTGGTAATTAAAACCACCTGATTTCTAGATAGGGGTGACTCAGTGAAAAGAAGACTGGGTCAAGGAGATAAAGAAGACCTTTAGAGCAACGAAGTGCCCCCAATGAAAAAAAGTTTGATTTAGCGACATTTTCCTTGGAAGCGAGGCAAAAAATGGTGGGATAGCTTACATGAGGGAAATATGTCGTGAGGGTGTAATGTGTAACATCTAAGGATTTTAAAATGTAACCAAGGAGCTATGAGGATAACCATAAGCGTGCAAGTAAATGATAAATAATTGTAACACGGTGACGCCAATTCCCATGAACATATAACGAGCCTTCTAACAAGAGACATCGGTAAATATCCATCATCAACATCATTAAAGTTTAAGTCCTTGCCTGAACTTCATAAGAAAATAATAGTACATCAAAATATTTGGCTCGCATGCCACAAAATTCTAGATGTTAAATAAAAAGGAGCTAGAAAATAAAAAAGTGGTAATAGTATCCATAGTCATGTACATTCATCATTTTTTTGTCTTGGTTCCTATTAATTAAGAAACTTTGGAATAAATTTTAAATCTTGTAGCTGAAAATGTTAAAAATGAAGGATGAGAAGAAAACTCAACACGTGTTTCCTTTATTCTAAAATTTCATAATGCCTTAGAATTTTGCTTCATTATTGATCTTGTGCTTTCTTATAATTCCCGCTAGGGTTTTCTTGTTCACTCCCTAGATTCTTGATATTAGTGACTTGATTTTGAAATTCTTCTTGAAACTTTCTCTTTAGTTCGTTACATGTGAATTTCCTTGGGAGTAAAACCCAAGGCTAAGCCTTGAGGTTAGTTGAAATTTTTTTAGCACGAGCAAGATCTATAACTATGGTAAGTAACCTTATCCCATTAAGGGAAAATTATGGTGTGGATAACCTCACCCCTTGAGGGCAATAACTATGGTGATGCATAAAGCCTCACCGCCCAAAGATTAACCCATCCTGATCAGTTGAATCATGACATTGACTATGGTGGAGCTCCACCAAACTATGGCAAGGTAATTAACTATACCCTCAATGGTTTTGCTCCTTAGTAATATTCATTGGTAAGCTTACCTATAATATTATTTATTTATTTTCTCATTCAAGCTTTTGCAGTTTGTATCACTTGAATAATCTTCTTTATATGAAACTTTAATAGTGTTGCATTGGCAGTTGACGCACCGGTTAAAGTGTTGTCGTGTGACCATGGGTCACGGAGTCCTGCAAGCAGCCTCTTGCAAAAATGCAGGGTAAGGTTTGCCTACATTTCACCCTTGTGGTGGGATCCTTCACCAGACCCTCATTGCGTGGGGATGCTTTATGCACCGGGCTGCCTAAATATGAAACGGTAATAGTCAATATTTGGACTTACCACTAAGAGATTGTTTAAGCCTTTTGGGACTCCAAGAGGACTAAAATAAATTCCAAACAACGTATATATTGCTAGTTAGTCTTTTAACCTATGTATTTGTCTCAAAATGTAGTTTAATAAGCTCCTGTGGCTTAAGAAATCTTCAAACAGCAATAAGGCTTATCGGTTGACCTTTTAATTCATGTACTTGCCCCAAATATGAGGTTTAATAAGCTCATAAGGCTTAGGAAAACTCCAAACAGTAACAAGGGTTGCTGGTTGGGCTTTTAAATGGTAGATTTTATGTAAAATACGACTTAAAGATGTATCTAAAGCTTTTAAATTTTCCAAACAGCAATACAGAATTGTAGTCTAGTCAAATATTTCATATGATTTGTGTGAAATTCAAGAGTTCTTGGCTCTAGTTATCTAATATTATGAACTAGGTTGATTGGGCTTTGTATTGCATAGTAAATACGTTTGACTAAGGAAACTATCGATAACGCACAAGATAACTAAGAGATGAAGTTTATTTTAGCATTTTAGGACTATAAGCCATGTATATATTATCATATCATGATTTTACTACAAACACCTTTGATATTCAAGATTCTATGAAGACATAAAAAGACTTCAGCACAATTTTCATACTTTTACGAACAATTTGAATCTTATCATACATCTTATCCACTACTTTCTTCTTAAACAATTTCATCTCTCCAGCTTCAGCTCAACTTAAAAGTGTCTGACATCTCCCATATAACGTTTCAAAAGACATCATCTGAATACTGTAGATAAGTACACGATCAGTAAAGGAAAACCAGTAAAACCTTGTATATCCTTGTTTAGTGTGTCAATACACTGTATGAGTGCATATATATAGGAAGAGGAAGGAGAGAAGAGAGCCATTTACAGGTGTGAGACTAATATATAGAAAGGAGAAACTAAATGGGCCATTACACAGTCTTTTCTAACACTCCCCCGCAAGCTGGAGCGTACAAGTCGTAGGAACCCAGCTTGGACAGAAACTGCTGATACATTGATCATGGTAAAGCCTTGGTCAAGATGTCGGCGACTTGCTCAGAGGCCGGAACATGCTCCAATTCAAGTTTCTTTAGTTGAACCTTTTCCCGGACAAAGTGACAATCAATTTCGATGTGTTTTGTTCGCTCATGGAATACATGGTTCTTGGCAATATGTATAGGTTGTATAGCAGCCTGACTGTCGCAGAGAAAAGTTGTTGGTGAGGATAGTTTGACTCCCAAATCACCAAGCAGACTTTCCAACTAGGTGAGTTTAGATACAACAACTGTCATTGCATGATACTCGGCTTCAGCAGAAGAACGAGCAACCACTGATTGTTTCTTACTCCGCCATGTGATAAGATTTCCTCCAAAATAAGTACAAAATCCAATAGTGGACCGTCGATCATCAAGAGAGCCCGCATAATCTGCATCGGAGTACGCATCAAGAGAAAGAGAGGAGGAAGGCTTATATACAAGCCCCCATCCCGGAGCAGTCTTCAAGTACCTAAGAATGCGTTCGACTGCCTGTTGATGAGAAATCCGTGGTGAATGCATAAAGCGATTGACCACCCCAACAACAAATGCGATATCGGACCTCGTGACCGTCAAGTATATCAGTTTTCGTACAAGGCGCCGATAATATTCTGGATTTGTAAGCAATGAATCAGATTCAGATCCATTAGCACATAACTTGTGATTGACATCCATAGGAATTTCCGCAGGTTTGGACCCAGAGTAGTCAGCATCTTGAAGGAGGTCGAGACAGTACTTCCATTGTGATAAGACAAGGCCATCGGGTCGTCTTGCTATCTCCAGACCAAGAAAATATCGAAGATTTCCCAGATATTTTGTTTGGAAGACAGAATTTAAGTGTTGTTTGATCTGGTGTATCCCGTTGGAGTCATCACCCGTTATCAGAATATCATCCACATAAACCAGGAGAATGACAGTCCCAGTTGATTGATGACGAGTGAAAAGAGAGAAGTCAGCGAAGCTCCACTTGAATCCAACTTCACGAACAACCTTACTAAATTTTTCAAACCAAGCCTGAGGAGACTGTTTGAGACCATAAATAGCTTTTTGAATAAGACACACATGAGACTCCCCCGTGGTCTCAAACCAGGGAGGTTGGCGCATGTAGACAGTCTTTTGAAGATCACAATTCAGAAAAGCATTTTGACAATTTTCCCCATTATGATCTTTATTTTTTTAGTTTACGGTGTAAAGTTCTTTGGATTTTGCTTTAGTTTTCTATCTTTTATATAAAAAGGACCTGACTCTGCTTCTATCTATTGAATTCTAACATGCAACCGAGCAACATAATTACTAATTCTAATTCCTGTGACAAAATTTTTGCCTTCAGTCGAACAATAGAATTGGAACTGACTTCAATTACAATTCAAATTTCTTTCTCCCAATTCTTGTGAAACAAACAGAGCATTGGTGATTGCAATTGTGATGACTATGTCCAGCTGATGAAGTGGCCAGTGGCGGTGGACAACGAGAGAAATTAGAACCCGAACAGAGTTCAGTTTGCCAACCGACGAGAATGTTTCCTCGTAGTCCAGGTCATGTTGTTGGGTGAACCCTCGTGTCACAAGTCGAGCCTTGAGCCGATCGATAGTCCCGTCCGGAGCATGCTTGATGACAAAGACCCATTTACAGCCAACAGTAGTCTGCCCCGGAGGGAGGGAAACCAGATTTCATGTCTGATTAGCCCAGAGGGCCGTCATTTCTTCGTTCATGGCTGTCCGCGAAGCCTGGATGTTGGAGAGTCTCCCGCACAGAGTTAGTGATAAAAATAGAGGATAATGAAGTAGCAAGAGTGCGAAGTGGCGGGGTAAGGCGATGCAAAGAGACATAATTCGTCATTGGCTGAGCTGTAGAGGGTGCCACCGGATCATTGGAACACAGACTGTCATTAATAGAAGATAACAAGCCCGGGGCAGCAGAAGAGGACGGACGACGAGTGTACACATGGATTATAGGTGGCTTAGGTGGTTGGGGTGGTGGAGGCGTGGGGAGGAGAGGTGGTAGTGGCGAAGGAACAGAAACAACTGGCTGCAGAGTAGGAGACGGTAACGATAGTGAAGGGTCAAGGGGTTGACAGTAATAGGGCTGGTCCTCAAGAAAGGTAACGTCGGCCGACGTAACAGTCTTTCGATCAGTAGGAGAGTAGCAGACGTAACCTTTCTGAGTGGAGTACCCAACGAACATATATTTTGTTGCATGTATGGCAAGCTTGTGAGTTGAGGGACCAAGGTTGTGAACATAGCAAACACAGTCAAAAACATGAGTAGTGACTGCAAATATGGGTGTGGAGAGAAAAAGAAGGGACACATGGGTTTGAAAATGGAGAATAGAGGAGGGCAAGTGGTTAATGAGGTGGCAGGCCATCGAGATTGCGAAATTCTAGCAGATGGTGGAAACATTCATTTGGGTCATAATGATGCGAGCAATCTCCAAAAGGTGACGATTCTTGCGTTTGACGACACCATTTTGATGAGGAGTATTGACACAGAAGGTGTGATGAATGATGTTGAACTCAGTGCATAAGTCGGTAAACGCATATCATGTGTATTCACGAGTATTATCGATGCGAAGTGTTTTAATTGTTGTAGAGAATTGATTGCGAGTCAGAAGGAGGAAATAACCCTTCTAACAAATACAAAAAAGGGCAGCCCGGTGCACAAAGCATCCCCGCTCAGCGAGGGTCCGGGGAACAACATGCGTTGTTAGTAGGAGCTTGCTGAACCAATGATGCAAGCCTGATGCGGGACCATGAGAGCAAAATCTGTGTGTTGAAGAGTGTGGATTGGAGCAGGAGTTTTCCATACTCTGACACATGTTGAGGAACTGAAAATGCAAGTCAAATGAGAGGAGCCTTATATATACACGAAGAAGAGACAAAATAAGTTCCCAGTAACAATGTATCATTAATCATGCTAGTGAATAAAATGGGCTCTAATAATGGGCTCCAACAGTGGGATTTAATAGGTGCATTCAAAGGTGTTCTCCCAAGAATGCATGAAAAGGACATGATCTAAATAATCCAACATTAAGCCGTTGATCAAAGTGAAATTAGAACCAAAAAATCTGCCATCAATAAAATCAAATCCAAAATGGCATCCACATATTCTTTCCACAACATTGAAACTAACAAAGGTCGTATTAGAGGAAAACTCATAAAGAGAGAGCCCATCACAACAACTCAGAAGCAACCAAGGTAAATAAAGTGAAGCAACATTAATTTCAGTAATAGAAAACTGCAATTTTACTTAATAACTTTGTTAAGACTAAGAACGTCGCATTGGAAGCCAGCCCTCCTTCCACAAAAATAAAATAAAAATTATAATCTTATCATGGAAATATGGAAGACTAATAAAATTCCGAAGTCATACTATAGAAACCAAGCATATTTCTGTCAACCATGGGATCAAAAAGAATCAAAATTTGGATTTTCTGAGAATAAGAGAGAAGTTTAATCAGAGAGGAAATTCGGTTAATTGGCAATTCCCAACAACAAATAAGGTGGGAACAGGGTAAATTACAAATTTCCCATCCATGTTTACATTCCAAATCCATTAATGGTAATTCCCTAGTCCCTACAACTCCTATGTTCTACTTACAAAAAAAGTCCCACAAAGTTATATTGCATTCAGCATTTTGGAAAAATATATATATAATAAACTCTTTTGTGTCTAAGTTAAACAGGTTGAAAGTACACTTAGCACATTATGATAAAGGCTGAACAAAAACATGGCATAAATTTGCAGACTTTTAGCATTTCAGCATGTCTTTGATATGGGTGTGCCCATTTACACAAATGACTGAGAATACTTATTGTATAACAGGCAACAATAAACATACATAATACCTAAAGATAATAGAACTTACAGTTATGGAAACACCGCCAAGTCCACGATGGTTTTCAACAACAACATTCCAACCATGCTTTGCCATCTGGAAAGCAATATGCCTTACATACTGCAATAAACAGAAACACTTTATATAAATTTCTACTATTTCAAGATGTCATGTTAACATGATAAAGAAAATTCAATGCACATAAGAAATTTATGAATCAGCATTTAACATATAGTCAAGCAGTCATTAACTGAGGAAGAACATTCAACAAGTTACGGTAAGCTTAAGTATATCTTCTAATCTAGAGAAAAGAGTTGCAAACTCAACAGACACATCATTCGAAATAGTCGAATCCTCAACACTGTGCATATGTAGAAATGCATCACCTCGTAAAATGTTGTGTTAAAAAACCGATGTGCCAGACAAACATCCATTTACATAATGCTAGTCCTCTCCGTGTAGATTTCTATTCCTTCGACCTCGGTAGCCTTGATGTTATTCTCAGCGTCTTGGGTGAAGAGCATGCCAACTGGGCTCGCATGAGTCCCTTTCCGCTTTGTCGGAGCGGTGTACCCTCCCCTCCCGACAGTGGCCCTTACACCTTCGCAGCCAACGTCTATGACCTTTGCCACCCACCTGCGGGGAAACGTCACAGCGAACTACCCGGCCACCCCCTCCACCATCCCATCTGCCATGCGTTCAGGAAGTTACTTCGGCCATGGGGACATGGCGAATTTTCGAGAGGGCAGCATTGTTACGAAGACAAAAGAGGGTCGGAGATGAGGACAAGAGGGCATGTCGCATATGTCGTCGACGGAACCAAAACCGCTAGACAGGATCCCAATTCGATGACAGACGTTCTCAAGTAGTGCGCACGGGCATAGCACACTCATCATCGTTATATTTTATTATCGCACATGTATCTCGAGTCGTTGGTTATTTACCGTTTGCTCTCACATATATTGTAACAAGGCACTATATAAGCCTAGGCTTGTCTTTCATTGGAGGCATCAAGGAGTAAGAACTATTTTCAAGAAGCCCTAGGGGATAAATTCATCTCTCGCTTCTTCCCCCTTCGTCCCATCCCTTCACTCTCCTCTTCAACCCTAGTACCTAAAAGGTGTTAGATGCATATCAACGATACAAGCAGTCTAGGCCTCGAAGGAAATGACAACGGCAACTTGAAGTCGAGCTTGGTTGGACATTAAATTTTGTATTGACCACATAAGGGAGGGTAAGACCTCCCTCGTTCATAATCACTGGAGTCGTGTCGGAGTTGACAGAAAGTGGTGGGAGTGGAGGTTGGGGGATGGGTGGTATGATGCAGAGTGTGGGCACTCTGGCAGCAAAGGAAGAAGAGAGTTGTGTAGCATGGATAAGAAGCCCGTCGAATGTAGGTGAGAGTTGGATGACCGACAGGAAGAGGAGTTTCAGCGGTACAGTTAGGGATGGAAGGAATTCCGACAGGAAGAGAAGTTTCAGCGGTAAAGTGAGGGATGGAAGGAGTTCCGACAGGAAGAGAAGCGGTTAGAAGAGAATACCGGGCTGGAATAGAGGCGAAAGCAGGGAAATGAGTGTCGTCGTGAGCATAAGGGTTATCAAGCATTGGTTGGTCGAACGTCATCATATGAGAGGCATTAGGATTCTCGACATTGATGAGAGGAGTAGGGAACAAAGCTTCATCGGGCATGAGATGAGTGATCGGCGGTAGAATTTGAATAGTGTGAAAGCTGCAGTGAATGAGGGGCTGTCCAGCTGCCCATGGGATGGAATCAACAAAGCCCGTTGGATTTGTCGAAGAAGTACGCATGGGCAGGAGACATGGTTGGTATCCTGCAAAGGAAATGGATATGATTCCAAGATAATATGTGCTTCCGGCGGCGAGCGGGTAAGCGGTCATGAGAGGGAGAAATCTCGAAGAGGATTCTCTCCGCCTAAGAAGCACGTATACGCCAATTTTAGGCCCGTACCCGTACGGAGTGCGTTTCCGGTACAGATACGCGTACCAGACGACCTAATACACTATTTTAAGTTATATTAGTTCGCGCCACTTATTCCTCTATCCCGCACATTGTTGTCGTCGTCGATCGCCCACTCCCTCTATTCCTTAATGTTGACGTCATTGCTCGATTGATCGAAGCCAATCGAAGCCCAGCTGCTCTTGTAGATTGAAGCCTGTCATAAGTTCTTCATGGTCCTCCTCTTCTTCTTCCACTTCCTCTTCTTCCTTTTCTTCTTCTTCTTCCTCCTCTTCTTCTTATTCCTCTTCTTCATCCTCCTCTTCTTCTTTCTCGTCTTCTTCTTCATACTCCTTTTCTTCCTCTTCTTTTTCATTTCATTATGGCTCTTTTAACTTTTAAACCACTCGTGTATTATAATGAGTGCACTGTTTCAGCTCCACCTCACGTTGGCAGCAAGCAGAAACCAGATCTAGAACTATTTTCATATAATTTGAGCTCACAGATTTCTATATATAGAAATCTGTGTGAGATTTTTGTATACTGAAATATACAGAAATCTGTGTCAGATTTCTGTATAGCAAAAATTTGTGTGAGATTTTTGTATAACAGAAATCTGTGTGAAATTTTTGTATAAAGAAATCTGAGTGAGATTTCTTCTTCCTTTTCCGCTTCTTCCTTTTCTTCTTCTTCCCCCTCTTCTTTTTCTTCTTCTTCTTCCTCTTCTTCCTATTCATGATCCTCCTCTTCTTCTTTCACACCTTCTTCTTCATCCTCCTCTTCTTCCTCTTCTCTTTTTATTATAGCTCTTTTAACTTTTAAACCAATCTTGTATTATAATGAGTGCTCTATTTCAACTCCACCTCACGTTGACAGCAAGCAGAAACAGGACCTAGAACTATTTCCATATAATTTGAGCTCACAGATTTCTGAATATAAAAATCTGTGAGAGATTTCTGTATACAGAAATCACACAGATTTTTGAACACAGAAATCACACAGTTTTTTGTATACAGAAATCACAGATTTATGTATACAGTATACAAAAATATCTTACCTTCTTTAAGATTAACTGTCGCGGTAAGTCCTCGAAGGAGGAGTGTGAGGTCCGTCAGCTGGACTTCGATATGATCCATGCATTGAGAGTCCGAGCTTGTCGTGGTGGTGTTTTCGTCAGCGTGGGGGGCCATGGCCCGAGTCTTGGGCATGAACCGCGGCTAGGAGGAGCGGCAAGGGTCGCCGGAAGGCAGCAATAGTTGGAGAAGGGTGGCAGGACACGACAAAAGGCAACGAGAAGGAGACGCGGCTGCTGGAAGGTCGTTGAAACCGTAGGAGGGCCTTCAAAAAGCAAGCGAAGAAGCAGAGAGCCGCTGAAATGTGATGGAAATGCTCGGAGCAGTTGGACGCAACAGGTCGGGGGAGTAGCGGGGTGGAGGAGTCGCTGGCGGAGGTTGATGGCACTGGGCACGGCGAAAATCTGGCAGAGTGCAGTTGGCAGCACTGGAAAGGCTGGAGCAATCAACGGTAAATAGGCTCGGGCCGAACGAGAACGTCTTTGGAGCGCAACGTGCGGAAGAACGGCGAAAGACGCAGACAGATCGAGCGATGCAAACCACGAAAGACGTAGGCGGAGCGAGCAGGAACGTCTGGATCTGGATCGGCAGCGGGCGGCGCGTCTTGTGCTGGAACGCGGGATCGGCGGCGGGCGGGTGGGCGGAGTGGCTGGATCGGGATCGGTTGGCGGTGGAATTAGGGCTTGTTAGAACCCTAATAGTTGGCAGGTCAGACCAGTTAATACATTAGAGTCGTATCTAGACCAAAGAAACGAAATAACCTTGCATTAAACGACAAAGATACAATTGAGAACAAGTTCTCGCCAAACATCCGGAGGCTGGGTCCTCCTTGACACTCCACTCTCCAAGAAAGTCAATACCATAGACTTCCAAAGCACCCCTCTAAAGAAACTACCACTCATATATATAGGCGAGAGGGAGAAATACAAATTAAAAAATACCAATGGGCTACATAGACTAATAACCGAGCGCGGCGGCCGCGTCGTATCAGCTTCGCTCTAGGCTTATGTGCCTTCTATTCATAATAGAGAAGATGGCAGAAATAAAATTTGAAAATGCAATTTTTGTGAGGTTGATTTCAACGACTCGTATTCAAGGGTAAACTGTCAAAATTTATCTGGGAATGGTATAAGGGTATGCGCAAAGGTGACACAAGAGTATTTAAAAGAACTTCAAAGAGTGGTTTCTGAATCAGAAGAAAAATGCAAGTCAGCTCACAAGTTACTATCGTTTGGTGTACGACATGTGAGATTCAATAACAAAAAATGTGAAAATTGAAATATATAGACATAAAAAATTAACGAACTTAGAAGCACATTTCCCTTTTTATAAGGAAGTTTATTATGTTCTCGTTGATCGATGGACTAAGAGTTGTACATCATTACATTGCATAACCCATTTTCTTAATCCAAGATAAATTTTTTTTGCATATTTGATATATTAATTTTCTTTATGCTTGTACTTGTAGGTATTATAGTCAAGAATGGTTTGATGGGAGGCCAAATAGAGTTGCTTCAAATACGGATGAGCAGATTTCTTTGGAGAGGAATAAATGTTTTAAAGAGATACTTTCATGATGTGGTGGAGAGGAATATAGTAATCAATGAGTTCTCTAGGTTCACAGGGCTTGGTCAAGCTTTTAACGAGCCAAATAGTTAGGAGAGAAAAGCTTCATTATTGCTCAACGATTGGTGGAGTTACAATGAAACTTCGGCACCTAAATAGCAAAAAACTTGCTTTGAAACTACTAGGTCAACCTTCTTCATCTTTATGTTGTGAGAGAAATTAGAGCACATACTTATATACTCACTCTTTGAGAAGAAACAAAATTCAACCACGAGTTGATAATTTGGTGTTTGTGCATAGTAATCTACGCCTATTGTCTAGGAGAAAACAAATCTATAATCAAGGAGTAGAATGTGGGATATTGGAAGAGATGCTTGGGCAAATCCTTTTAATGGAGTTGACATGCTTACGATTGTAAACTTGCCTCTATGCGAACCGGAAATTGAAGATGCGTTGTGTAACGGCCCGAAAGTCCACCACAATTTAATTTCTTATCCTGAGCGGTTTTTCACAAATAAATAACGCAACAGTTCAAATATGTAAAGCACAAGAGGTGTACCAGGAGAAATATTAAACAACTAATATACATCATGTCCATCCAGGGTACGGGATCAAACGACTACACATCTATATACATCAAGTACATATTATAATATATCTAAAACAAATAAAATCAATCGCTAACCCGTGGGAGAATCACGACTTCTCTCTATCTTTGATCTTCCTCCGCAAGAATCATCCTAGCGGGGTTTGGTACGTTATGATCTGATCCTAAAAATAGAAATCGACAACCAGTTAATTTAGAAAACCCAGTGAGTTCTTTACCTCTTCAACTGCACTACATGTAAACAAGAAGAGTTAGCATCAATAGGCAGTTATATATTCTATATGAACATGTGCGTAAGAAGGCAGGCAAAGTACTATTCAGTGAGCCAATAAAACAGAAATAACCCATTTTGGTATCAAATTCTTATTTTTTTGCATTTTTATCAAATTTTTAATTCTGGTAATTATAAGTCATTCTTATTCATTTTTGTATTCAATTTAGAATGCATAGCATAATTCATTTTTGTATTCAATTTAGAATGCATAGCATAATTCATTTTTGTATTCAATGTATATCATAATTCGTTCGTATTTATTTCTATTCATTTTGCATTCAATTCAGAATGCATATTCTAATTCATTCTTATGCATTTCTATTTTCGGTTCAGAATTCATATTATAATTCGTTCTTTCGAAATGCTAAGGGTTGATCTCAATCAAACATCTGGGTCTGTCGGCCCGTCACGTCAATTTCTACTCTAGGATGCATCCTAGATTTGACATTTCAGTATCAACATCCGTAGGAGTTCAATCCCCACTACTGGGTGTATGATTTTTACCCCCCCCCCCACAAGGTTGACCCTTAACTTTTCGACGTGTCGACGCACTCTCGAATTTCATATTCTTTTCATTTTCAAAATATTGAAAATAAATATATAAATTTTCTCTTGGAGTTTCTATCGTTTACTAATTCATGTTTAACTTTTTTGCGATTTCATATTTTTCAGTGATTTCAAATTTTCGAATTTCTTCAATTCATATTCATTGTGCATGCAAGAAGGTAGCTCAGAGTAAAATAATTCTCCATGTTCATAATTCAAAATAATTCATAAATATACGTAATCAAAACGGTAAGAACTCATCACAGTTTTTTCTTTGCCCTTGTCACTCGTAGGATTCTCGCCGCGTTTATCGTCGGACGTCTTCCTCTGCAGTATCAGGAAATCATTTACTTTAGGGTTTCTTCGTTAAATAGTTACGAGTAGGCTTCTAAGACGACAACAACTACGACCTCTAAGAGTTGTCTAGGGAAAGACTAGCTTAGGTGACTCAACAACAACACAATTTCAGCCACTCAAAGCAAAGACCAATGTAACCAACAAGAGGTAAAAAGAGGGCGGCTAAGAGAAGCCAACAAAAACCAACAACAACCGGCCAACAAAGTCACAAATGGCTGCCAATTCCACCACCATCAAGAGTCCAAACAGCAGCCCAATTACCAGGCAATAAAGCATCCAAAAAGAACAAAGGACAACCCACTACATGGGATCAAAAGTAGCCCAACAGCATCACAATTTTCTGCTAAGAACAGCTCTGAGGGCTGCTGGAACAGCAGCATCAACAAGGGCAGCATGAACAACAACACTAAGGGCTCCAATAGCAGCTCCAATTTCAAGGCAAAACCCAATCACAAATAGCCGGACAATATAAGTTAAATCAGTGAGTAAAAGGGCGATATTGTCAAGTATTTCCTCCAACAAAACAACATATAATCAACCCACAAAACAAGACTACAGCTGGTCACCATCAATAAACCCTTCCCCATCAAATTTAAAACAACAAAATCACAGAGCGACTATCAAATTTCTGCAACCCCAAAAGGCAGAACCGGCCCTAGAGGGTAAGAAATAAGCAGAGGAAATGATAAATAGAAGGGAGGAGCTCACAGTCGAGATTTTCAGCCCAAAGCTGTCGGCCAACACAGCAAAACAGCAAGGAAACAACAAAAATCGACAGAAAACAGCAACAGCAGCACAAGAAATCAGCATCAGCAGCACCCAGCAATCGGCAGTAGCAGCACAAAACAAGTGTCGAGCAAGACAAAGAAGGAGCAGGTTAAGCGGGAGCTCCAGGAGGCAGCAGAAATACGAGCATCGGGAGAGAAAAAGAGCCAGGATGGAGTAATATTCCACCACCTCTCCCTTCTTAATAATCAATGGAGTATAATATTCCAAGTAACAGCTGGCCAGATCAAAGCCAGTACAGCCACCGTCTCTGATAAAACACCACTTAAAGTTTAATTAAACCAAGTCAGCCTTAATCAATCTTCTTACATAGCAACCGACCAGCCCAATTTAATTCCCCAATCATACCATCTATTAATTCCAAATTTCAGCCATCAAATAACAAAACGAAACGAGCGTCGCAGAATCAATCGGAAGAGCTCGGACATCAAAAATAACACGCGACGTCGAATCGGTACTGAAATTATTTTCATCATCGGGGAACTCTTTTCTTTATTAAAATAAAATTTTTTTCATCGGGTAAGAAAAAAGGTCATTGAACAGTTCAAATCCTCCAACTTTCACCAATATTTTTCATTAATGTCTTGTAATGATCATCAATATTATCAAAATAAATCTGAAAATAATAGACAATATCAATTAAAAATTAACTAAAACACCAAAGATATGTAATCACTGATAACAAGATTACATACATTTAATTCTGTCATATTTGATCTTTAATTTGTTTATCAACATCCTTTCATGCAACATATGTAATTGACACATAACACTTCACAAGAGATCTCATATAACTCATCAATTTATTTGTTTCAGGCCCGAGAATAATGCGGCCATCATCACGGAAAGAAATAGTAAGCTTCCTCCCCTCTAGCCTAAGTTTATTCAGTTCATTCATTTTCGTGAAGTCTCTTGTTGACCTCGATGAAGATCTCTTATCTGACATTCTCCTGTAAAAATCTAAAAAAAACCTAAACCATACAAAAAACCTAAACAAAATTCATACAAAACCGCAATGATATTGAGCTACTAGTTAATAGTTACTAGTTACTACCACACAATCACAATTCACACATATAAATATATATATGTTACGATGTTAGTATGTTATTCAGGAGGTTTAGACATGTATAATAGGGGTTAAACTGTAATATTTCGGCACATTGTGTTTTTTATAACTTCATATACATTTAGAATAGCAAGGAAAACAGAAACTTGAACACAATATTTATATTACATTACTAATTTACTACTACTACAGTATTACTACTAGTCTACTAATAAAGTAATAAACTAATAATAATAAAAACATTAGCAGTTTAGCAAAGAACACAGAGATCAAAAGTTCAAAAACCGAGAAAAAGTATTAAGAAATAGTATACATAAGTGAAAATATTAGTTTTGTCGAAAAAGAATCGTCAAATCGTAGCAAAGGAGAGCAGAAACTTGAACAAAATCGCTTTTAGGGTTTCTCGCAAAGCGCATCGATCGTAAAAAGAAGAATCAAAAACTCGGGGAAACACTAGATTTTTACGGGTCACGGTTAAAATTTAAAAATAGATAGTATAGACTGCGGTTTATGCATAAACCGCAGTCTATTCTGGTAGAATAGACTGTGGTTATTATCAAACAACCGCAGTCTATTTGATGAATTATAGACTGCGGTTGTTTTATAAACCGCAGTCTATTTCCTGATTTGCGCTTCGACTGCGGTTATCTATGAAGCGCAGTCTATTCTACAATGAACCCTAGCATAGACTGCGGTTCTTGTAACAACTGCAGTCTATTATACCGTGAACCCTAGAATAGACTGCGGTTCTCGTAAAAACCGCAGTCTATTCTCTAGTTCAAGGAATAAATTGCGGTTTTAAAATAACCGCAGTATATGCTCGGGTTCATGGCATAGACTGCGGTTGTTTCATACACCGCAGTCTATTGAAGACTAGACTGCGGTTTATATATAAACTGCAGTGTATTCTACACAAACCCCTAGAATAGACTGTGGTTTATATATGAACCGCAGTCTATTCTCTGGTTCATGGAATAAACTGCGGTTTTAAAATAACCGCAGTATATGCTCGAGTTCATGGAATAGACTGCGGTTTATATATAAACCGAAGTCTATTCCCATATTTTTTATAAAAAAAGGTGCCAAACGCCTTGTTTACAATTGGGCGTCGTGACGCCTAGGCGACGCCATGACAAGAATGGTTGTATAATATTTCATTTGATAAATAAAAGTACTATATGCATTTCATTTTATATATTTTGACAAGTTCTTTTATTATGAAGTTATTTCTATTGTGATAGAGTAGTTCAATTTAATAAATGTCCTTAGAGTATTTGCTTCCATAGGTCAAGTAGTGACTTGATGTGAGAACCTATGATTTCAGAAGCTTCATTATTAAAGGTCTTTGGTCATTGTATCATCTTAGAAGCTAAGGGTGATGATGATACCTTTAAGACTAGCATGTGCGTTGACTGATGACCCGTCCTCACAGGTCATGATATTGTGATATCAAGTTATCACATGGGTACTTGTTATGAACAAGTTGTACTGGACAGACCCACCGTGAGAATACTTTGTGGATTGTTATATGAACGTGTCACAAATATGGCTCAAGTGACAATGGTGTTTGTGGTCTTTTGAACTGAAGTCATAACTTTCATTGAGTGAGAAAGAGTGTGTTTTGATGCCATCAAAAGTCCAGTCTGGAGAAAGTTGGATGATAAAGGTGGTTATTGAGTACGTTACGAATCATTTGGGTGTTTGCGTGTGAGCAGAGATGAGATTTGTCCTCCTATATGACAGGAGTTGCATCCATGGGTCCCCTTGATGGAATGAGACTGAGAAGTGCATGGTCATACTTGGTTGAGTCAATATATGATATTAGACTCAAATTTTCTGCAAGTCCATTCTAGATCAAGAAACTCGGAATGAACATTTATGAGGGTGACACGGTCTATACCTCTAGTTCTATCCGGATGTAAGGGACGAAGGGACATGACAATACTGTAACATTGGTCACAATGACTTTTGAGTTTTATAAACTCTTACTGTTTGGTGAGCAATGATGTATTACTAGATGTCGCTCATTGTTTGTGAAGATTTTGTTTGATACTTTCTAGATCAAGTGGGAGACTGTTGGTGTAACCATAATGATTTGGAAGTGATCAAACATGTAGCCTCACTGCCAACTCAGTATGAGTCTATCAGGGTTGCACATAGGATTGTAGAGAAATTGAGAGATTGGATTTGTACTATTTAGCTCATATGATGAGTTGAAAGATATTAAAAAGGGGCTGAAAATATTCTAAGGCATTTTGCGTTGAGTGTGTTTAGCTCACTCAACGTCATGGGGCTGAAGGCGTTGAGTGTGTTTAGTTCATTCAACGTCATGGAGGTTGAAAGATTCTAAGGCATTAGGCGTTGAGTGTGTTCAGCTCACTCAACGTCATCGAGCTGAAAGCATTGAGAGAGTTGAGTCCAGTCAACGCTTTCGCGGGTTAAGTGTTAACTCTGTGAATGTTGGCGTTGAGTGCGTTGACTATCGCACTTAAGCGTTGAGTGCGTCGAGTCCACTCAACGTCTTCGTCGAGTAAAGGGTTTACCTGGCGAATCTGGCTCTTAGGCGTTTAGTGTATTGTATTCACTCAACGTCGTTCGACGAATGAAGTTCAACGTTCTGGCTTTTGGCGCAAATTTCGTCGAGCTGAGTTCGACGAATCAAGTTCGACGTTCTGGCCTTTGGCGCAGATTTCGTCGAGCTGAGTTCGACGAATGAAGTTCGATGTTCTGGCTTTTGGCGCGGATTTCGTCGAGCTGAGTTCGACGAATGAAGTTCGACGTTCTGGCCTTTGACGCAGATTTCGTCGAGCTGAGTTCGACGAATGCAGTTCGACGTGCTGGCTTTTGGCGCAGATTTCGTCGAGCTGAGTTCGACGAATGAAGTTCGACGTTCTGGCCTTTGGCGCAGATTTTGTCGAGCTGAGTTCGACAAATTGTTCGTCAAGCTGAGTTCGACGAATGCCCGTGCTAGGTCAAATGTTGACTTGCTGAATTTATCTCCTGGGACATAAATAGGATATTTTAGGGTTATCTCGGGACGGTTCTTTTCTTTCAGCACACGAGCCGATATTATGCGATAAGAAGAAAACCTAGAAACCCGAGGGAAGTGTTCCGCCAATCATGTCGCCGATTCCGATCCTGATCCCGGTGAGTGTAGCCGTCGCCTCTCCTACAACAGATCTAGCAGTCTGTGGAGACGTTGAGTGTCCTCTCCCGACCTAGCGCTTGTGTGACAAGTTATTATGGGTTCTCCCGATCGTGTGGATTACTGTAGAGGCGCGGATATACTTTCTGCGCTCAAGACTCTAGTCGCTGTGTGGCCGGCCTGATTTTTCTGGAGCATCTAGGTTGAGTTCTGACTCAATTCCTCAAAGGTAATTTTTATTAAAGTATGTTTTACTTCTTGATTCATGAATATTGCTAGATTCAAACTCGTTTGAGTTTTTCTTGTTCTTTTTCCACTGCGTGCACAAGTGTTGTGTCATCCCCAAAAACCCAACAAGAACAATGCTAAGGGCTTATGTTTCAACCGCGATGAGTCATACACGTGCAGCCAAAGGTGCAAACGGCTTTTTTATCTGTAAGTCGAGGATGCTGACGATGAGGGTGTCGGATAACGCGGGACATCATGAATCTCCCTCAAGCTTAAGGACAAGCTCGTTTTGCAAGGAGGGAGTAATGTTATGGGTCCTTTTATGACGTCCTTTAATGACATTATTTAGTATGAATTATTTCTTAATATATTTTTATTCTGTTTTATGAGTCGCATCCTTATATGATGTCATGTCCTTTTTAGTCGCATGTCCAAGTTTGTCGTTATTTCGTTTAATGCTCTTTCCTTTTTGGTGTCGATTGTAAGTCCTATTTAAAGGGGCCTAGTGGGTCTTGTATTGGTATGAATGAATGAAATTATATTTCCCTAACCCTAAAAGAGATTGTGGAATCTCTCTCTCTCTCTCGAGCACGCCCCGCTTAGGCAGTCGCGGTCAAGGCTCCGCAGTATCTTCGTTCACTGTCATCTCCACCTCCGGCCTCTCCTCCGGGCGACATTCTTAGACCCATAACAGTCTCCGGGTAATCATTCTTAGACCCATTCTTAGACACAGCTTGAGTTGTTGGCAGGTGGTGAATGCCCAAAAGATATGCATAAGTGTGGAATCAAATGCCTCCATAATATAGAGAGAAATTGGGCATTTGTCTTATCTAGATGGGTCTCTTAGCAACAGCAATTACATCAATTGCCATCCCCAAGTTGTTTCTTGATCCTGACTCATAAATTAGGTCTAATTGACAACAGTTTTTACCATTTAGTTTTTGGATTGTAAAAGATTGACGATTACCATGAAGTGATGAAATTATTGATGAAGATTCGGCCATCGTATAAGATGGTTTGCTCAAGACAGGATAACATGTGAACAAAGAGGAAGTGATAGCAGTAAGATTAGCGGAGAGATCGCACAGACCTAAAAGAAGGGGCTCAACAGAGGGACCAGCATCACCAGTTAATGTTGAAAAGATGAAATGGACTCCTGGTGCAAAAAGAGTCTGGGGCGCTTGGGGCCGATTGGGACAAAAAAATGTGGAGAAACATTGAGTGGAATTGATGACCAATGCATCGACTGGAGCATGTCGATTGGAAGCAATGACAAGAGCACGTAGATTGGTGGCAATGACTAGAGCACGTAGATTGGTGGCAATGACTAGAGCACGTAGATTGGTGGCAATGACTAGAGCACGTAGATTGGTGGCAATGACTAGAGCACGTAGATTGGTGGCAATGACTAGAGCACGTAGATTGGTGGCAATGACTGGAGCACGTAGATTGGTGGCAATGACTGGAGCACGTAGATTGGTGGCAATGACTAGAGCACGTAGATTGGTGGCAATGACTAGAGCACGTAGATTGGTGGCAATGACTAGAGCACGTAGATTGGTGGCAATGACTAGAGCACGTAGATTGGTGGCAATGACTAGAGCACGTAGATTGGTGGCAATGACTAGAGCACGTAGATTGGTGGCAATGACTAGAGCACGTAGATTGGTGGCAATGACTAGAGCACGTAGATTGGTGGCAATGACTAGAGCACGTAGATTGGTGGCAATGACTAGAGCACGTAGATTGGTGGCAATGACTGAACGCATCGATTGGAAGCATTGCCTGGAGCACGTCGATTGGAAGCATTGCCTAGAGCACATCAATTGGAAGCAATGGCTAGAGCACGCTGATTGATAGTGATGGATGAGGATGGCAATCAAAGCATTTTCTGAGTATTTTGCATTGGTTGAAGGCGTCGAATGGGAGGCTCGATCAGGAAGGACGAGATGCATGACAGCTAGCCACTAGGGAAAAGGAACTCATTCTAGTACCATGTGACACTGGAAAAAATGAGTGAATATCACTGTTTACGCTCTATTGAAAGTATACAATAATATATAGGTACATTTATCTAGGGTTCCCATGCAAAATATACAAAAACATAAATCCCCGAAACATTATATTACCTATACAGGCTTACTGGTTTTTCTCAATATTTGTCTACAAAAACCATGACTGAGAATGAGTCTTCACAACATTCCCCTATGAAATTTGGTAAGAAAGTGATCCATCTTACGTTTTTTCAGCATATCACTGCCACTTCCATTTTTTTGCCAAAAAGATCTACTGTATTCAATAACTTGATTATTACTAGTTCTGTAGACCTTTTTTATATCAACCTATATTGGAAGAATAAACGTTATCCATGCACCATAACAGAGGATTTTAGTAACATGATTACCAGACATGGACAGATTTGTAGATTAAACTATTTCAGGCTAGCTTTGATTCACGACAAAACCAGTAACTTACAGCAGCAGAAGAATCACTAGTCAGACCAGGAACCACAATAACGATTGGAGTAGTGTCCTCTTCACAGATGACCATTTCACCGGCCAAAGAACTACCTGCAACTGTAAAAATTTGATGCATTAGCTCGTGCTTCTAATTTTTCTGCATAATTCAGAGCAAATATTAAGAATAAATAAACATAGCTGAAACAATCTTGAAGTCTGTTGTGTACACCTCACCATATATGTGTATTTAATGACATACAATTCAATAAGTGACAAAATTGTTGAAAGAACCCGAATTAAAAATGTTGAGACAAATGAAGTAAATGGGTGTCAGAATATAACAGACTAATTGATGGGGAAGATGCAGCCCTCAAAACTCCCAGCACCCAGAACTCCTGCCAACCTACTCCCATCCTGTCGGACACTCCCCCAACTCTTCCCAAGGTCTTCAACACTTGCACATTCCACCATCCACCCCTAAGAGCCCCGGTAAGTCCTCCAGCCACTATAACCCAACTACAGCCCTCCATCTCCACTCACAGCCCCGTCCAAGTCCAACCACTGACCATCCAGCCCTCCGCAGAACTGAAGCATCATTACATCCATCCCCGGTCTCCTATGCTTTTATAAGTTTTTATTTGGAGTTTATTTCTTGATCATTTTGTATGGATTGATATCATAATATTACGGATGTGTGCTTATAATTTTTTCTCTCTTGAAACTGTGACTTGCAAAGTTTATTTGCTGTCTTTAATTTAAGCACTCTCGCTTCACAGTCACACAAACCTGAAATCGCAAGCTTTCTCAATTGTTGTGTAATCAATAGTGATATTTGTGTGCTAGCCTCAAACACTTTTATTATTTGCAATCCATCATCAGAACTGTTGTCAAGTGCATGTGCATCATTACAAGTCCTAATTGAATTTCCCTATTTCTACACCTCTATGGTTTTTATAGTCCATTGCAACACTTCTGCCTCATCATGTGTCAGTAGTTCTTATGGCGCGGGACACGAATGCATAAACGATCACATCACTAAACTGAAAAACCATCATTAATCATAACAGAGATACTCCTGATATCTAGAAGGAAAATATTTAACCTACGCAATTTTAAAAACCATCAAAACAGAATTCAATTCACAGCAGAAATGAAGTTTACTATGCAATGAGGGGGGAAATTAGAATCATAAACAAAATAATCCTCTGGAGCTGGAAACAATCATAAGTAATCCTAGATTAAAATTGCAAACATTTGCACTCTCTCTCTCTCACTCTCTCTCTCTCTCTCTCTCTCTCTCTCTCTCTCTCTCTTCTTGCTTCAGTGCTTAGATTAAGAAGGATTTAGGAAAGAAAACAATTGAAAATTGCAAAATAAAGGGAAGGGATAAAAAGATATATATATTTACAATTAAACATCTGTTAGGAGATGAAATGGAGAGAGAGAGAGATCTAAGAGAAGATTAGAAAACTAGGGTTGAAGAAAATAGAGAAGAGACAAACCTGGAATTATTCTTGCTTGCCAACCAAGGGCCGGTTCTTCAGAGAGTGGGGGCTGAACCAGTTGGTTCAGCCCTGTTGTCGCCCCCGTATCTCCCCCACCGTCTCGTGTACTGACCCCCAAATAGCCGGGCTCCGTCCGGGGGCGTAACATTCTCGTTCTCATCAAGAATTAGCTTGTCCTCAAGGTGGTAATCGTGGTAAAGCTCCCGAAACTCCAACAAGTCGAACCAGGTGTTGTGCTCTACTGTCGGATTCTTCCACTTGACTAGTAACTCAGGACAGTATGTCGTGCCTCGGAGCTTCCACCTGATCAACAGGATGTCTTCAGGGATCGGGCGCAGCTCGCCCGCGCTGGTAGCCTCGGGCAAGAGAGGACTGGGCTGAATAGTGTCGTTGATCTGCTGCTTCAACAAGGAGACGTGAAAAGTCGGATGTATACTGGATCCTTCGGGCAATGTCAACGTATAAGCAACCGGCCCAACCGGTCGGGTGATCCGGAAAGGACCATTGTAACGGGGTGCCAGCTTCTGGTACGTCTGATGTGCCATAGACAACTGCCGGAAGAGGCGGAGCTTGAGAAAGACCACATCCCCCACCTGAAACTCTCGAAGCGTCCGATGCTTGTCAGCCTGTGCCTTCATGCGATCCTGCGCTGTCCGGAGATTCTCGCGCAAAATGACGAGTGTGCGGTCACGATCACGGAGTGCACAGTCAACCACGGCCAACGCCGTACTACCCGGCTCATAACTGCTCAGTGAAGGAGGAGGACGACCATACACAACCTCAAAGGGGGTTAGCTTGCTGGCCGAATGGTAGGAAGTGTTGTAACAGTACTCAGCCCAATGCAACCAACTCGTCCAAGTGCGCGGCTCATCCATAACGAAGCAGCGGAGGTATGTCTCCACGCCCCGATTGAGTACCTCTGTCTGGCCATCTGTCTGTGGATGGTGAGCCGTGCTGAAACGTAAGCGAAACAGCTCCTTCCAAAAGTTGTCAACGAACGTTGAATCACGATCCGAGATGATTGCCCGAGGTATGCCATGAAGGCGCACAATCTCGCGGGTAAAAAGAGCGGCGACAGATTCGCCAGTGTACGGATGGCTCAGCGCGAGGAAATGTCCGTATTTGGACAACTTATCGACCACCACCAAGATGACGGACTTGCCTTTAGACTTGGGCAAACCATCAATGAAATTCATGGAGACAGTATGCCAAATCTGGTGCGGAATCTCCAAGGGCGTAAGTAACCCGGCTGGGGAAGTGGTCTCATATTTCTGGCGCTGGCAAGTGTCACACTGCTGAACAAATAGCCGGATATCCCGGCGCATCCCTTTCCAAAACACATTGGCCCGAGCGCACTGAAGAGTGCGGAGAAGACCGGCGTGACCACCCGTCGGCGATGAATGGAACTCATGCATCATGACCGTCCGCCAAGCAGACTGCGAGGGAATGACCACGCGACCCCGATAGTACAGCCTGTCATTCTGGAGATGGTAGCTCGGAGTTGTCGCACGCGCCTGACGCAGATCCTCCACAATAGTCTGCAACTCGCGATCACGCTGCACCTCATCCTGGATCTTGTCAATGGAATCTAACAATGGTGTAGAAATCTGGGCAATGGCACCCTCAGGCAAGCGCGACAACGCATCAGCAACCCGGTTGTCCTTCCCTTGTCGGTAGACAATCTCGTAATCATAGACCAGAAGCTTGGTCACCCACTTCTGTTGGAGAGGTGAAGAGACCCGCTGCTCCAAGAAGTGTTTGAGACTCTGATGATCCGTCCGGATCTTGTAGTGTCGTCCCAACAGGTAAGGTCGCCACAGCGCCACAGCGCCACAGCATGAATCACGGCCAACATCTCCTTCTCATACGTGGACAAACCTAGCGTCCGGGGGGCTAACGCCGTGATGTAGAAGGCTATGGGCCGCCCCTCCTGCATCAACACAGCCCCGAGCCCCACTCCGAAAGCATCAGTCTCCACGACAAACTCCTTGTTGAAATCTGGAAGTGCGAGGACCAGCATCGTCGTCATCACCCTCTTGAGCGCCTAGAAGGCCTCCTCAGCCTCCTCCTGCGAGAGGAAGGCGTCTTTTTGCAGCAACTGAGTAAGAGGCCTGACAATCTTGTCATAGTCTCTCACAAAGCGACAATAGTAGCCCGTGAGGCCTAAGAAGCCCCGCAATGCCCGAATAGTCTGGGGTCGCGGCCAGGTAAGGATACTCTCAATCTTCTGGGGGTCAGCCTTGACGCCTTGAGCTGAAACGAGATGTCTCAAGTACTCCACCTCCTCTTGACCAAAGGAACACTTGGACCGTTTGGTATAAAGCTGATTCTGCCGGAGAATAGAAAAGACTTCTTCGACATGGGTCAAGTGCTCCTCCCAACTGGCGTTGTAGATGAGAATGTCACCAAAAAAGATCAGAACAAAGCGCCGTAGGAGCTCCCGAAAGATCTCGTTCATGTTGGCTTGAAAAGTGGACGGCCCCCTGATCAGTCCGTTGGCCATCACCAGGAACTCGTAGTGACCGTCGTGTGTTCGGAAGACCATTTTGTGGATATCTTCCTCCCGCATCAGAATCTGATAATAGCCGGATCGCAAATCAAGCTTGGTGAACCGCTGTGCGCCGTGTAGCTCATCCAACAACTCTTCAATCAGAGGAATGGGGAACATATCATTCACGGTAGCACTGTTCAGTGTGCAGTAGTAGACACAAAACCACCACGAACCATCCTTCTTCTTAACCAAGATAATCGGGGCAGAGAAAGAACTCGTACTAGGGCGGATGATCTCTGCAGCTAACATTTCCCGGACACTGCACTCGATCTCAGCCTTCTGCATGTGCAGATATCTGTATGGCCGAACGTTGGTAGGTTCCGCTCCCCCCTTGAGCACGATCTGATGGTCCCAAAAGCGCGGTGGTGGGAGAGCACGGAGCTCCTAAAATATGTCAGTATACCGACTGAGAAGAGACTGCATCTGGACGGGAACCTCAGATGCCCCCGTGTCTGCCGCTTTTATTCCCAACAGCACCGCCATCATGCTTCCTTCCTCGTCAAGCCGCTGAAGACTTCGAACAGATATCTCCTTAACTGGAGATGCTTTGATGTCCTTCAAACAGAACTGCTTCCCGTGTTGTGAGAACTTCATGGTCATGTGATCTCAGTCAAAAGTGACTCGTCGTAGCTGGCGCAGCCAATACACTCCCAACACCATATTGGAACCTCTGATCGGAAGAAGATAAACATCGGTTCGTCCTGTGTAGCCCTGTATGCTGAGCTCCACCCGCCTCAATACTCCCTCACACTGCAGCTTGCTACCATCGGTCACCATAACCTGAAAGGAAGCCCCTTGATCAACCACGTGTCCCACTCTGCGTGCCACCTCGGGATGGATGAAATTGTGGGTACTCCCACTGTCTATCAAGATGGTCACGTTTTCCCTCCGGATCTTGCCTGACATGGGCATAGTGAGGGGGCTTGTGCAGCCCTCCATCGCCTGTAGCGAAACTCCGAACTCGGTCACTGCCAACTCCTTTGTCAGCTCCGGCTCAGGACCCTCGTCCATCTCCTTTTCCCCATCCTCATGTAGCATGAACACCTGAACCTTCTGACATTTGTGCCCAGGAACGAACTTCTCATCACAGTTGAAACACAACCCTTTGTCCTTTCGCGCCTGAAGTTCCGCCCAAGTCAGCCGAGTGACAACCTGCTTGCTTGGACCTTGTGGTTCCTTCTTGACCATGGTCGTGGTGGTCGTGGTCGTAGTACGTGCTGTGCTGCGGGTACGTTGCCTGTTATAGCGTTCTTCCTGTATCCGAGCGAGACTGATTGTATTGTTCAAGCTGTGGGGCATGTAAGACTAGATCTCATCCCACAAATAGTCCTTGAGACTCGACACAAAACAACTGAGCAATGTCTTTTCTTCCCACTATACTCGGTTCGCCAACTTTTCAAACTCAGTACGGTATTCCATCACGGTACCCTTCTGACGAAGCTTCTGCAGGAGTGCCTCAAAGTCCTCGTACTCCAACGGCCCAAAGCGAGCGGTGAACCCGTCCACAAAGTCCGTCCAGGGCACATAATCTTTGCCCCTCAAAAACCACTGCACCCACTGGAAAGCATCATCTTCCAGATGGAACGACGCTAATTGCACCCACTGTCCTTCGAGGACCTCCTGATAACTGAAGAATAGTTCTGTCTTCTGCAACCACTCCAAAGCGTCGCAGCCATGGAACTTCGGAAAATTCATGTGTGTCAACTTTGGCGGCATGTACGGCCGTTGGCCGACCTGTCCACGCCATCCCGGCTCTTGTCCATATCCTGCCGGCCTTCTTGGTTCGTCGTGTTCAAAAGGCATGCCCGGGAAGCCATTGCGAAACGGTCCCGCCGCCGGAGCACCACCCCACTGCATGCCTCCTCTTGTCGGGTGAGGTAGCAGCCCCTCCCCCCCCCCTCCATATGGGGGAATCGGCCACCCGTCACCTTTAGCGCCCAAACCGCCCGAGTCGCCCCCACCAGTGCCGAAACCGGCTATACCAAACCCGTCGGAGCCAATCCCGGCTGCTCCGAACCCGTCGGAGCCACCCCGCCTGCGGCGAACCCGCCGGAGCCAATCCCGGCCGCTCCGACCCCGTCGGGGCTACCCCCGCCTGCGTCGAACCCGCTGGGCCCAATCCCGCCTGTGCCGACCCCGCTGGAGCCGATCCCGCCAGCGTCGATGCCTCCCATGCTCGATCCGGCCCCTGCGTGATGCCCTCTCCCCTTGTCGAGTCAGCCTGCCCTCTGTTGGAGCCGATCCGGTGCGGATTGGCCCGTGCAGTGGAAGATCCGTCCGGATCCTCCTCCAACACCGCCTTACCCTTCAGATTTTGTGCAAACAATGTCATGATCTCCTCCGTTCGGATGTCGATCTGTTATTCTAGCCTTTGGGTGGAAGTTTTCACATTTTCCTCGATTGCGACCACCGAATCCGTCAATCCCACGAGATTTTTCTCTAGGGGCGCCGTGACAAGAAAAATTCCAGGTTTGTCTCTTCTCTACCTTCCTCAACCCTAGTTTTCTAATCTTCAATTTGATGTTGTTACACCCCCGGATGGAGCCCGGCTATTTGGGTGTCAGTACACGAGACCCGATTCTTCAGAGAGTGGGGTCGGCTATATGGATCCTTTGTCGCCACTGTGCCCTATCTTTAGTCATAATCTCACTAATGTCTAAGTACATTGGCCTTAGAAGAAATTTGAGCAGTCAAACATAAATTTTAATCAAAACATGTGCAAAAAGCTTTGGAAAATTCATACTAATCATGGCGGTGATGAGCAGAGAAAGAAAGAAGCTTTAACAGTAGATAGCATACATGATAGAACAATTGCAATGGGAAATAAACACAAAAATTAACATGTTTGGACTCTCAACGATGAACTAACTAGGCAATCCATTGGTCTTAGAAGAACACTATCAGACAATTAAGCTTCAAATGACGTAGGAATTAAGGTTGAACCCTAGGAGCTCCTGTAACGACCCGAAATTTGTATGAAAACGCAAATATGTAGAAAGAATTATTGAATTAATGTATGCATTTTAAAAGGAATGTGTAACAATGCAATGTTGTATGAGTTAAAGGGAGAGTTATTAAATCCATGTATAGATTTCATCTATGCATATAACAACTGAACTTGGATAATAGAGATGAGTAAGTCCTTTGAATAATGAAATGGATTAAGTCACTTTCATATGTCCTTGAATAATCAAATGGATTAAGACATTTTCATATGTCCTTGAATAATTAAAGGGATTAAGAAGTGATTCATAATATCAAAATAAATCGCTAATGGACATAGGAAAAATGTTTATAAGTGGCTCGGGATAAATATGAAGGGGATAATTCGCCTGTGATTGATAATATTATTGGGTTTTCTTTCTTCTCCACTCTCACATTTTAAGCTCGGCGGTGGTTTCCATCGTTAGGGCTTTTGGAGATTTCACTCCTTATTTTAGCCATATGTCAAGAAAAGATTTTTTGTAAGCGTTTGACTTAGGTTATTGAGGATGGCATCGAATTGTCTCGACACAGTGCGTCGCGTCGGATTGTCTCGACGCAACCCGTGTGTATGCCGAGTGTGATTCTCCATTCCCCTCTTTCATTGATTCTTGATTAATAGAATAATTTTATTTAAGGATGCAGTGGATGGATTCCTCTTTCCCTTTTTCTTCAGTCGATGGGGGTAACAAGTTTGTCCTGCTAGAGGGAAGGTGAGTTACATGTTCTCGACTTCTTCTGACTTCTTCTTCATTCCATGTTGGTAACCCTAACAAGTAAATATTGAAACATTTTACCTCCCTGGAAGTGAGGTATTAAGGCAATTTATACATTTGAATTCAGTTACATTTGAGCTGAGAAAATTGAAGGATAATTTTGATTTCCTTTCTCTTCCCCTTCCGACTTTTTCTTCTTTTGAATCTTTCTTTGTCTGTATTAGAAAAGCCCATGTAAAGGGCCCATTAATTGGCCCTCTTTATTGCTTTCTCTCATCCTTCTTTAGTCCCACATCTTGTATAGGATTTATTCTTCTCTCCTCTTTCCTATATATTTGTATTCTCTCCCTGTATTTACCTACCAGAGCAATACATACAAGCTTTGAGCTTTTACAACATGGTATCAGAGGCAGGTTCGAATTGAGCGGACTGTCTTTCTCAACCCGCCCGGACTGTCTCTGTCCGCTACCCGCTCGGCCTCCTGCGGCCTGTCGGTCTGTCCGCTCCGCTCCTCTCTCTTGAACTCCTCTTCCCGTGGTTCCACCCCTCCCCTCCGTCTTTTATAGCCTTCCCTCCCTCTTTTTCTCCGTGGGTCCACTCTCCCTCTCTCTCCTCCAGACCGCTCTATCTCTCGCGGACTGTTTTCCCGCGCTGCGGCTTCCCCTCTCGTTGCCTGCTCGCAGCGGACTCCCTCGCTTGCTGCGGCTTTCTCCGGTTCGCTGCGGCCTGCCCCTCCTGCTCTCGCTCGCTTCTTCCTGCTCTCTTCTGCTCGCAACCCGCCCGGCCTCCTGCGGCCTGCCTCCTCTGCGGGTTCTTGTTGGCCGCTGCGGTCTCCTCTCTATCCGCTCGCGTCTCTCTCCTCGCGGGTTTCTTCTCCTCCGTTCTCTGGTCCGCCTGACCGTGCGGGTTGTTCCTCTCTCACCTGCATCTTGGTCGCGGTATCCTCTGGCTTTTCCCCTCTCTATCCGCGCGGCCTGTGTCTACCCGCTGCGGACTTCTTTGAGCGCGGCCTGTCTCTGTTCGCGCAGACTGTCTCTGCCCGCTGCGGCCTGTGTCTCTGCGCGGCCTCTCTCTGACCGCTGCGGCATGTCTCTGCTCTCCTTGACCGGCTCCAGTGCGCCGCGGTCTGTTCCTATCCTCCGCGACATCCTCCAGCCCGCTCCTTGCCGCGCGTGTTTGTACTCGCTGCGGCCTGTCTTCTGCTGTGCATCAGTCCGCTGGTTCTGTCCGCCTCCTCTCCTCCAGGTCGTCATGTCCTCTAGTGACTCCACCACCGCTCAACCCCCAGCGGCCCCCGTGGCTCCTCCTCCCGAACTCTGCGATGAGCTTCGGATTACTACTCTTTCCCTCTCCGGCAAGTCGAATTTCATCCCCTGGGTTCACTCCGTCCGGCGGGTCTTGCAAGCCAAGGGCCTTGCTCGTCACCTTACCCAGGGACCTCCAACTCCTCCTACTGATGACTGGCTACGGAATGACAGTCGCGTCCAGACCTGGATCCTGAACTCGGTGGAGGGTGAGCCGTACCAGATGATTATGTATCATGAGACCGCCAAAGCAATGTGGGATGAACTCCATTCCTTGTACTCGGGCAAGGACAGTCTTCAGCACCTGTTTGACATCATCACCGCTCTTCAAGCTCTGGATCTCGGCACAGCTATGGACATGACCTCCTTTGTGGCCCGGGCTAAAACTCTCACGGAGGCCTGGATTCAGCACCAACCCCCTACTACTGATCTCGCTATTCAACGAGCCCAGAAGGAGGCGGTATGTATTGCTATAATTATGGCTCGAGTCCCGCCGCACCTTCACAGTATCCGGGCCCAGGTTCTGGCATCCCCTGCTACCCCTTCCTTCTCTGATGTTTGCTCTATGTTACTCCGCGTACCACCTCCACCGGAGGCTTCTGCACCACCCTCGCCAGCTCTTCTTCAACAGGCCCTTCCTCCCTTACCTCCCCCACCATCTCTTCCTCGGGGTGGACGTACGGGCTCCCGCGACCGAGGCCGTGGTGGTCGCGGTCGGCCTAAGTGCACCTTCTGCGGCCGGGATGGCCACACTGAAGCGGTCTGTCACAAGAAACATGGATACCCTCCTCGCCCGCCTACTGCTGCTGTTACTGATAGCTCTCCACCTACTGGTACAGACCTTGAGGCTCTTCGCCTTCAGCTTCAACAACTCCAGGGGCTCCTCAACCCTCCATCTGCTTTTGTTGCCTCCACCTCTCCTGCAGGTATTGCCTCCTCCTCCATTACAGGTTCTGCCTATCTCTCATCTGGTTCTCATTGGATCCTGGACTCGGGCGCCACCCACCACATTACCTCCCCGCTGCCACCACGGTTCTCGGATGCTCCTCATCCTCCGTCTATTACTGTGGCCAACGGTGCGCTTGTTCCGGTCTCTGGCTGTGCTGATCTCTTTATTCACCCCTCTCTCTCTCTCTTCGTTCTGCTTTTTATGTGCCGGCCTCACCCTTTAATTTACTCTCTGTTGGCTGTCTTACTACTGATATGAACTGTTTTATCACCTTCACCTCTTCTGGCTATTTGATACAGGATCGGCAGACGCAGATTACCATTGGTAGGGGTCGACTGCAGAACGGGCTCTACCTCCTCGATGTCTCTTGTACCGCCCTATCCTCTGTCTCCTCTACTGACTGGCATTGTCGTCTTGGGCACGCCCCTCTACCTATCCTCCAGAAGGCGCTTCCTGACGTCTCCCTTCCTGCTTTTAAATGTGATTCATGTATTCTTGGCAAACAACCACGTTCTTCTTATCCCGCACATTGTACTCGGAGCTCTGCTCCTTTTGATCTAATCCATTCTGATATTTGGGGACCGTATAAGATTCCAAGCATCTCTGGTTATCGTTACTTTATAACATTTATTGACGATTACTCTCGCACCACCTGTTTGTATCTCCTTCATGATCGCTCTGAGCTTCCTCGGATCTTTCGGGCTTTTGTGATCGAGACTCGTACGCAGTTCTCTACTACTATCAAACAATTCCGCTCTGATAATGACCGGGAGTACACTAGCCACGAGTTTGCTACTCTCTGCGCCGACTTCGGTATTGTTCATCAGACCTCATGTCCCTACACCCCTCAACAAAACGGGGTCGTCGAACGGAAGAACCGTCATCTTCTCGATGTTGCTCGCTCCCTCAAGCTTCACATGAATGTTCCCAAAATCTTCTGGAACTTTGCGGTCTCCACTGCGTGTTTTCTTACCAACTGTCTCCCCTCCCCGGTTCTCCAGCATGCTTCCCCCTTCAGCCTTCTTTTTCCCTCCGCACCCGCCTTTTCTCTCTCACCTAGGGTTTTTGGTTGTACATGTTTTGTCCATACCCTGGGCCCCACTATCGACAAACTCGATCCCCGTGCAGCCAAACACATTTTCGTCGGCTACTCCCGCACCCAAAAGGGTTATGTTTGTTATTCCCCAACCACCCGGAAAGTCTCTGTCTCTGCTGATGTTACTTTCCGGGAGGATCAACCCTTTTTCCCTCCTTTACCACCACTTCTACCACCCTGCCTCCCACGGCCGGTGATCCCTGTCCACTCGCCTCCCACCCTACCTCCGCCCCCTCCCACTATTGACCCTCCTAGGCCGCCCGTCATTCGGGTCTACACTCGCCACCCTCCTCCTCCCGTTGCCCCTATGCAGTCGGCTTCGACCTCGGGTTCTCCGTGTTCTGCTGCTCCGGTGCCAGCTTCTACGGCTCATCTGATGGCTAACTATGTTTCTCTACATCGCCTCTCTCCACCGCTTCAGACCTTGGCTACTTCACTATCCTCGGTCTCTATTCCTACCTCTGTACAGGATGTTTTTCAACATCCTGGGTGGCGCCCTGCCATGGACGACGAGATGGCTGCTCTTTGGGCCAACCATACTTGGACCCTGGTGCCCCTTCCTCCCGGCCAGAAACCCGTTGGGTGCAAATGGGTGTTTGTCATCAAACATGCGCCTGACGGGACCATTGACAGACTCAAGGCTCGTCTAGTTGCTCGTGGCTTCACCCAGCAACAGGGTCTCGACTACGATGAGACTTTCTCTCCGGTCGCTAAGCTCAACACAGTCCGCATTCTCCTATCCGTAGCTGTCCATCGCCAAGGGCCCTTATTCCAACTAGACGTCAAAAATGCTTTTCTGAATGGCGACCTTCAGGAAACGGTTTACATGCAACAACCTCCCGGGTTTAAGACCACGGGGGAGCCTCGGGTTTGTCACCTTCTCAAATCGATATATGGTCTCAAACAATCACCTCGGGCATGGTTCGACAAGTTCAGCAAATCTCTCCGGACAATTGGCTTCACTCGAAGCTCGGCTGACTTCTCGTTGTTAACTAGCCATCGGGCAACGGGTACGGTCCTTCTATTGGTATATGTCGACGACATCATTCTTACTGGAAACGAATTGGACAGCATACAGGTCGTTAAGCAACATCTAAGCTCCGTCTTCCAAACTAAGTATCTGGGACCCCTTCGGTACTTCCTAGGTCTGGAAGTGGCAAGAAGGCCTGGATCTTCTTCATGATGCAGGTTATTCTAGCTGCAAACCGGCAAACACTCCCATGGATGCTAATCACAAACTGTGTGCTCAGGGCTCAGATTCTGATTCTATTCTACAAAATCCAGAGTATTACCGTCGTCTAGTTGAGAAACTTATCTACCTAACAGTAACAAGACCTGATATATCCTTCGCTGTGGGACTTGTTAGTCGTTATATGCATTCTCCTCGAAGTTCTCATCTTCAAGCTGTGGAACGCATTCTCAGATATCTCAAGACAGCCCCTGGTCAAGGCCTTGTGTACAAAACCTCATCTTCTATTCCTACACTAGTGGTATACTTTGATGCCGACTACGCTGGCTCCCTCGATGATCGACGATCTACTAGCGGGTTCTGCGCATATTTTGGAGGACACCTGATTACTTGGCGGAGCAAGAAACAAGCAGTAGTTGCTCGATCCTCGGCAGAAGCAGAATATCGGGCAATGGCGGTTGTGGTCTCGGAACTCACATGGATTGAGAGTCTCCTTACCGACCTTGGTGTTCGACTATCTTCACCAGCTCTCCTCCTATGTGATAGTCAAGCTGCTATACATATTGCTAAGAACCCAGTCTTTCACGAAAGAACGAAGCATATTGAGGTAGATTGTCATTTCATCCGAGAGAAAGTCCACATGAAGAAGGTCGAGCTCAAGCATGTTCCGGTTACTGAATAGGTTGCAGATATCCTCACCAAAGCTCTACCAAGTACCCTCTTCTACCAGTGTCTATCCAAGCTTGGCGTCTACGACTTGTACGCTCCAGCTTGCGGGGGAGTATTAGAAAAGCCCATGTAAAGGGCCCATTAATTGGCCCTCTTTATTGCTTTCTCTCATCCTTCTTTAGTCTCACATCTTGTATAGGATTTATTCTTCTCTGCTCTTTCCTATATATTTGTATTCACTCCTTGTATTTACCTACCTGAGCAATACATACAAGCTTTGAGCTTTTACACCAGTCTGATAATGATGATGATGATCTTGAAAGTTGGGGAAAATTAGTTGAAAAGTGAAATTTTGAAGCAGTTTAAGCTAACTTTTTCGACTTCCATAGCCTTCATATTGATTTGTTACTTCAGAGGGGGAAATTAGGGCTTTAAATCTTGCCTTGATTTGGTTTTAATCGAGTATGCATGGCCAAAATATCGTAAGGAAGTGATTTTAATTAAGTTTCCTCTACTTGATTCATTTCTCGTCTACTAGAGTTCCTTTCTTCTACGATACGGGGAAGCGACTTACCATGGTGGTTTTGGAGATTTCTAATCTTGATTTGTCTACTCCATAGGAATCCTTGCTTGAACATGTTGCTAATTTACTATATAAGATATTGCTAACCTATTGCTATTTATTTTAATAGACTACATAATTTTAGATTATTGATCCTCTTGTGGGATAAAATTTATCATATAAGCTTAGGAGAAAGAGCAAGAACTTTCTTTTGATATGGTTCTTTAAAGTGATCTTGTTAAAACTCTTGCGTCTCTTCGGAGTTGTATCAAGAAAATATGATTTTATAAAAGTGCCTTCAGTAAATGAATATTGTGCATATAAAAGAATAGAAGTTTGAGGACGGCCTCGGGGTGTACTCCAAGAAACTTGGACTTTTGTTCCATGTTGAAAATAATGTGCCTTCTCATAAATAAGATGCCTTTAATGTGCTTCAAACATGTAAAAGAATAGAGTGCCTCATCCGGAATTATGTGCCTTGATGAGATCTTGTGCCTTAATGGAAGATCCCCGTTGAGAATTTAATATCTTGATGGGATGAATTATGTGCTTTTATACAATAATGTGTCCGCATCAAATAAATGTGTGAAATGTCGTTATCAAAGAAAGGTGTCGTATGAAGATATTGTGACTTATGAGAATTAATGTGCTTTTGTGGGATAAGATAGAAAAAAGTCTTATAAATGGCGTATGTTGGATGGTCTGAAAAGACAACCCATATGATATATTAGAACTGCATGGGTTTGAATATGTATAGCTGTGCCTACATAGTATGTAGGCGGTGGTTGAGGTAAAATTGTCTCAACCCAAAGGGAGCCCAGACATCACTCCTTACACGGATACTTTACTACACCTATCATTGTTAAGTATTTTTAATTTATACATTGTACTTATAAATTTATGAAGCGCAAATGATAGGTACAAATGAACAGTAATGCTAAGTCAAGATAAAAGCCACGAAAATAAAGGCAAAGGTAATTACTACAGATTGTGATATCAGGCTCCATAAGGCATATATGGTAATGTTTTTATCCCATTCCCACCAAAGAGGGTTTCGGGAAAGGCCCCAACTATTGGATTAGAATCTTCTTGATCCATAACCTCAAAACGAGCAAAAACACTTTATTTCATTTTCCTGGGCTAGTCGCACATCACCTATCAGCTTTAACAAGAGTTCAACGATCATCCCTAACTCGGTCAACAATCACTGATCAGGCTCATCCGGTCGACGATCGTAGACAGGCCTCTCGGCCAACGATCGGACCCAACAATCAACGATCGTCGATCACCGATCAGACCCAACAGTAAACGATCATCGATCTCACATCCTCTTCCAGAAGATAAACTCTTTGGCCTCTTCAGGTTTGGTGTACACGATTCTCGTACACAAGTGTGTCGGATTGTGTAGGCCAGGAGGGCCTCTTGTACAACTATTATAGTCTCCACCAGCTATTACTCCTCGTTATAAGCTCAGCCAAAGCGTCAGTCATGAGAAAAGGGGTGATACACCGAAGATCTAGTGGTTAGGGTTGTGTTTGATTGTTGTCTAGGGTGATAATACAACGAAATGGGGGATGAACGGGTGTTGATATGAATTGGCGGCAAGGTTGCAATGTAGGATGTCGGGGACACATCAGATTAGGTTTTTCATGTCGATTTTTATATATCGGGGGATATATAGGGATATTTTGTATATTGGTTTTAATATTTAATTATTTATCTATATATTTATTTATAATCATATGTAACTATTCTATTTTTTTATCTATATATGTTGATATATTAACAATTTAGCAATATTGAACTTATAACTCTTACAAATTACTATGAAACATTTATGTTATACAAATAAAAACGAAATAATGAGATAAGTAAAATAATGAACAAAATAATTGTAAAAAGAGAAATTTGATGTTGGTGTTTCTGAATAAAATATTATATTTGCAACTATAACATCAAAATTTCAAACGTACATTTTTCATGATTGGTCTCATAATCACATATTAGACGTCCTAGGAAGTATGTCGTAGAAATTATGATCGACTTAGGTTTGGAAGTTGGAATATAGGTACGCTAACGGGGAAAGCGATGGAAGTAGTGGATACAATGATTATGAGAAGGATAAATATGTCTGCAAGAGACTAGATAAGTGGGTGAGAAAGCTAAATTTTTAGATAATTCGGGTTTTAAATTACGGTACACAGAAAAAATAAAACAAGCAGTGGAATGGGTATTATTGTGGATACTACTTGAAATGATGAAGTTGTTGGAGTAAGTAGAAAAGGTGATAGAATCTTAACTCTTAAATTGGTCATAGAAAATGAAGTTATTAATGTGATCAGTGTTTATGTGTCACAAGTAGGATTAAGTAAATGTGCAATTTTGGGAAGACTTGGATGATTTAGTAAGAGAAATCTCACAAAAAGAGAAGATTTTCATATAAGAAAACTTAAATGGACATATAGGGAAGAAAAATATAGATTACACAGTCGTTCATGGAGGATAAGGATATGAAGAAAGGAATGAAAAAGGACGAATCATTTTAGACTTTGTCGTGTCACATGAGCTAATTATATCAAATACATTTTTCATAAAAAGAGAAGAACATTTAATTACGTTTAAAAGCGAACCAAATAAATCACAAATTGATTATTTTATGACTCGCAAAATGGATAAAATGATTTGTAAGGATTGCAAAGTCATACCAGGAGAAAGTTTGACAACACAACATAGGTTAGTGGTGTTAAATGTACAAATTAAATATAATAAATTTAAAACAAGAACAAAAAATATTGCAAAAAATTCGGTGATGAAACTTGAAAATGGAAAAGCAAGTTGCTTTCAAGAAGGCAGTTATGGAACGACTAGTTGAAGACCCTTATGTTGATCATAATGTCTCATGAGAAGTTATATTTTCACATTTAAGAATAAGTGAAAAGAATGTACTTGGAGTATCAAAAGGTCGTGCACCCTCAAATAAAGAATCTTGGTGGTGAAAATAGAAGTGCAAGACAAAGCCAGGGCAAAGAGGGTCAACTATAAATCACTCTACGTTTGTAGAAATGATGAAAACTTAGTCAACTATAAAATCGCCAAAAAAGAAGCTAAACAGGCAGTAAGTAAATCAAGAAATCAAGCTTATGAAAAAAATTTTAAGCGACTAGATACCAAAAATGGAGAGCGTGGCATATATAAAATTGTTCAAGCTAGAGAAAGAAAGACAAGAGAGATTTAAGTCAAGTAAAATGCATAAAAGATGAGACAGATACAGTTTTGACGGTTGATGTGCATATTAAATAGCGATGAAAAATATACTTTTATCAACTCTAAAATGAAACAAAAGACAATGAATTGAACTTGAAAGAGTTAAGTAAATCAGAGAAATATAAAAACATAACATTTTTATCGTAAATTCAAGTATCAGAGGTAAAAGATGTTCTAAATAAGATGAAAAATGAAAAAACAGTTGAGTCAGACGATATACCCATCGAAGTATGGAAATGTTTAAGAAATGAAGAAATTTTGTGTCTTACACATTTTTCCAATAAGATACTGAAGTCAAAAAGGATGTCAGACCAATTGAGAGAAATATCTTGGTACCTTTCTATAAAAATAAAGGGAGATACAAAATTATGTTAATTACAGAGAAATTAAATTGATGAGTCGTACCATAAAACTATGAGAACGAGTAATAGAAAAAAAAATTAAGACAAAAGACTAACATCTCGGAGAATCAATTTGGATCATGCCACGGAGGTCGACCATGGAAGCTATACATCTCTTGAGGAGACTCATTGACAACTATCGAGAAAGAAAACAAGATTTGCATATGCTGTTTATTGATCTTGAGAAGGCTTATGATAGAGTTCCAAGAGAGATCTTACGGAGAGTCTTAGAAAAGAAAGGTGCAAATGTATCGTATATTGACATAATCAAAGATATGTATACAAATTCAGTGACAAGGGTGAGGACATCTGGAGGATTAACACAGGAATCCCCTATTACTGTTGGATTACATCAAGGTTCAGCTTTAAGACCTTCTCTCTTTACCCTTATCTTAGATGAGCTCACCAGACATCCAACAAGTAATACCTTAGTGTTTATTGTTTGCGGATGATATCGTTTTGGTTGATGAGACGCGCAAGGGTGTACACGCAAAACTTGAATCTTAGCGAGATACTTTAGAAAAGAAGGATTTTAGGTTGAGCAGGGCAAAGACGGAGTATATGGAGCTTAAATTTAGTAGTACAAGAAGGACAGATGACTTCGTTATTAAGTTGGGTGATCAAGATATTTCCCGTAGTGAGTGTTTTAAATATTTTGGATCGATAGTTCAAAAAGACGGAGGTATTGATAAAGATGTGACACATAGAATCCAAGCGGGTTGGTTGAAGTGGAGAGGTACGTCAGGGATCTTATGTGATCGTAAAGTACCACTAAAACTTAAGGGCAAGTTTAACCGTACTGCAATTAGACCTACGATGCTCTATGGTTCTGAGTGTTGGGCAGTGAATTGTGTACATGAGCAAAAAATGGGAGTTGCGGAGATGAGAGTGCTTAGGTGAATGTGTTGACACACGAGATTGGATAAAATTAGGAATGAAAGTATCATGGATAAGACAGGAGTAGCACCAATTGCAGAGAAGATGCGAGAAGCTCGTCTAAGATGGTTTGGACACGTACAAAGGAGACCATTAGAGGCACCTGTTAGGCATTGTGAGAGTCTAGTCACTAGGCATGTTAAACGAGGGAGGGGTAGACCAATAAAGACTTGGACTGAAACTGTAAGGAAAGACATGATGTACTTAGGCATTAGTAGGATTATGACAAAAGATAGGGCACAATGGCGACAAAGGATGCATATAGCCGACCCCACTATAGTGGGATAGAAGCTTCAATGTTGTAGGTCTCATAATCATCAACAGTCGGGATTGTAAATAGAATACGACGACTCAAGATCTTCCCCATCCCTCTTGGACACTTTTCTCTTTCATTTTGTTGTCATTGATGGTCAAGTCTTTGCTCTTCATTATTCTAGAAGGCCTCCTTGCATTCAGGTCAGTGCTGACAATATTTTCAAATTGCGCTCACGTCAACCCATCCCCAGAAAATTCTTCGTCACCATCATCATTACCATCCTCGCCATCAACAACATTCATCTTCCACTCATGTACCTTCCAACAATCTAAACTCTTAGATGCAAAGGATCTCGAGATATGTTCAAATATTTTGACTTCAATAAAATATTAAGGCGAAGGTTATGCGCAAACCAAATATGGTTATGTGCAGCCCAATTTATTAAATAAAAAACAATATGATTAAATAAGAAAACCCCCAAATCTTGATAGGTGCAAACCAAAAAGCCACCTGCTTTGTTTATTGTGAATAGCAACCTGTCTTCCGCTCGCGGCGACAAGGAGAAACCCTAGTCCCATCCAAGCTTCCCCTCGCGTCGTCGGTTCTTGTTCAAGTCGCTGGTTCTCGTCCAAGCATCCCTATCGCCGTTTTCGGTCGTCCAAGCCAATAGATTCCATGTTTCATATAGGTTGTTCAATCCCCCATTTCCTCAAGGACGATCGATCCCCCATTTCCTCCAGCCGGTTTTGGAGAGCATACTAATACAAAGTGCCTACAAATTAACTTCTGATGTGCATCACTCGACCCTTACTAATCCAAATTTTGTTTGAAGACTACTTCAAGGTAATGTTGAGAATCAACTTTATCTTTATGATTTGGACAATGTTGATAATGATAAACTATTATTCATTTTACTCTCCTGCTTTAACTTTATGATTTGGACAATGTTATTATTGTAATAATTTTTGGCAATCAGTTTTTTGTTTTGTTTTTAATTATGTTATTCCTTAATTGCATCAGAATTTTGAAGGCCTAATTGGTCAGCTTTGTGTCTTGGGTAAGCTGATAAGAAGTTGTAATTTATAACATATTTTTATAGTAATATTCTGATTACTCAATTTAAATTTGCAATTCTGCATGTAATCCTTAGAGTTTCCAAAAGTTCTATGCAGATTGTTCTCATCTTTTCTTGGGTACAATCAACTGGTTACCCAAAATTTTTGTTACAAGATTTAGACATCCACAGTAGGTGTGACTTCTGAGGAAGAATAGATGATTTTTCAAAAGTAATTATCTGATGGTTCAAAATTCAGAAATGCCCAAAGTGTAAATAGGTTACATGTACACCCACCCATTATTCACTCTTTCCCTAAGTGCAAACCAGTTAGCCTAGAAATTTGTTGATGTGTATTATGAGTTTAATTACAGGACTTAGATTTCTCATTAGATGTGACTTGTTAGTGGGTAAGGTAAGTTTTGAGGAAAGACATAAGAATTAAATAGTATATGTTTTCAATTTTTGAAACTCTTTTTGTTTGTAAATGCAACAATTCAAGCCAA
Organism: Platanthera guangdongensis; assembly: GCA_039583875.1. Lineage (NCBI taxonomy): Eukaryota > Viridiplantae > Streptophyta > Magnoliopsida > Asparagales > Orchidaceae > Platanthera > Platanthera guangdongensis. Next base: position 181,409,731 of record CM077147.1, read on the forward strand.
GCGATATGACTAAGAGGATTTCAATGATGAATTAAAATCTTATTTTCTATGTAAAATTTTGTAATACTGAATATAAAAGAGTAAATTAAAAGCTTTTGATGCAAACTAGTAATTAATATTTTATTTATTTGCAGGATTTTGAAAGAGTATACTTTGGTTTGCACGTAACAATTTGGGTTGCACATATAATTTTTGGACTGCACGTAAAATTGGTTTGCATGTATCCAAAAATGGTTTGCACGCATCCAAAACTGGTTTGCACATAACATTCACCAATATTAAACTTTACCAAAATTAGATCGTTCAATCTTTTGTTGTCAAGTTTATTACTCTTAGAATGTATCTATAAAATTTAAAAAATATAAATAATATATACAATCATACACTATAAATAAGAGATTTCTATTAGACTAAATTAATGAATATCATCTCAAAAGTGTTTCAGTTCCTCTAACAGCCAGAGGAAGTAGTAGTCATGCTCAAAATTTTCATTGTCATAATTTTAAGATGAGGAATGCAGCATCGTTTAGCCTTAATCAACACACTAGGAAAACAAAATAACAAATTATTACAGTGATGCTTCATTTAAAATTGTAGAAAAGGAGAAAGCCAACCTTGTATATATGTCCACTTGGTACAAATACAAAGAATGAGTACATATATATAGATGAGAGAAAGAGGGATAAAAGTCCTATACACAATGTGGGACTAAAGAGAGGAGAGAAAAACAATAAATGCTCTACAAATGGGCCTAGTTTAAGTGGGCTTTTCCAACACTCCCCCGCAAGCTGGAGCGTATAGGTCATATGCACCCAGCTTGGACAAACACTGGTAGAACAAGGTGCTTGATAAGGTCTTTGTGAGGATGTCAGCAACTTGATCAGTTCCTGGAACATGCTTTAATTCAAGTTTCTTCAATTGAACCTTCTCACGAACAAAGTGACAGTCAACCTCGATATGTTTTGTGCGCTCATAAAACACTGGATTCTTTGCGATGTGTATGGCGGCTTGACTATCACAAAATAGAACAGCAGAGGAGGGGAATTTTACTCCTAGGTCAGTAAGGAGACTTTCAAGCCATGTGAGTTCTGAGACAACCGAGGCCATCGATCGGTATTCAGCTTCTGCAGAGGAACGGGCTACCACAGCCTGCTTCTTACTCTTCCATGTAATAAGATGACCACCAAAATAAGTACAGAACCCACTAATTGACCTTCGATCGTCCAGGGAACCCGCATAGTCGGCATCAGAATAGGCAACCAATGCGGGAGCAGAGTCAGAGGTTTTGTACACCAGCCCTTGACCCGGAGCTCCCTTAAGGTATCTGTTGGAAAAGCCCACTTAAATTAGGCCCATTTGTATAGCATTTATTGTTTTCCTCTCTTCTCTTTAGTCCCACATTGTGTATAGGACTTTTCTCCCTCTTTCTCTCATCTATATATATGTACTCATTCTTTGTATTTGTACCAAGTGGATATATATACAAGGTTGGCTTTCTCCATTTCTACATGGTATCAGAGCCAGGTTCCGGACTCCTGCGGACTCCCTTTTTTGTCCGCCCTGCGACCTGCGATCTCTGCGGCCTCCCTTGTCCAGTCCGCTGCTTCTAGTCGCATCTCTCCTGCGGCCTCCCTTGTCCAGTCCGCAGCCTCTCCTCCCGTGGAACCACTTCTCCCCCCCCCTCCTCTTCCTTCCTCCTCTGGCTCCCTATTTATAGCCATCCTGTGGGGTCCACTGCTTTCCCTTGTCCGCTGCGGCCTCTTCGTGTCCGGCGCGACCTCGGCGACCCCCATCTCTTGGTCTCCTTCGTCCGCCGTAAGCGCAGCGTCCTGTCCGCAGCCCTTTTCCCTGTCCGCTGCGGCCTCTGCTTGCGGCTGCTCTCCTTCCTCTTCAGGCTGCCACGTTCTTTCCTTGTCCGCCGCGGGCTCGCCCCTCTGTGTTCTTTCAGTCTTGCGGACTGGTCCAGCCCGCTGCGGTCGCTCTCTTGCTTCCCGGCTTGTCCTCTCTTCTCAGATCGCTCCAGTCCGCCGCGGTCTGATCCAGCCCGCCGCGGTCTGATCCAGCCCGCCGCGATCTGATCCAGTCCGCCTCGACCTCTTCCATCCGCTGCGGCCTCTCTTGGCCCGCTCCTTGCTGAGCGTCTGTGCTCATCGCGGCCTCCGCTGCCTCCTCCAGTCCGGCCGCGGTCTCCTCCAGCTCGCCGCGACCCCTCCAGCTCGCCGCGACCTCACCCAGTCCGCTGTCTTTCCGCTTCCTCTAGCTGCCGCCTCCAGTCCGCCGCGGTCTCCTCCAGCTCGTCGCGGTCTCCTCCAGCTCGCCGCGGCCTCCTCCAGCTCGCCGCGACCTCCTCCAGCTCGCCGCGACCTCTTCCAGGTCGCCCCCATGTCTACGTCTGCAGACTCCGTCGGCACGGCAGTTCCTCCTCCTGACCGCCCGGCCTCTATCCAGGAAGTCCGCGACGAGCTTCGGATCACTACAATTTCGCTCACTGGCAAGAAGAACTTTGTGGAATGGGCACACTCGGTTCGCCGTGTCCTTCAGTCCAAGGGATTCCTTCATCACCTGACTCAGACCGTTATTGGTGTCCCTACTGAGGAATGGTTACGCAATGATGGGCGTGTGCAGACTTGGCTTCTCAACTCTCTTGATGGCGAATCTTATCGCCTGACCATGTATCATGAGACAGCCAAAGGCATGTGGGACGAGCTCCACACCCTCTACTCTGGCCAGGATAGTCTCCACTATCTCTATGATATCATCACTGCTCTCCAGGCCCTTGATAGCAGTGGCGCAACCGACCTGACGTCCTTTGTTGCTCAGGCCCGGTCTCTGGTTGAGGCTTGGATCCACCATCAGCCTCCCACTTTAGATCTCGCTGCTCAACGTACCCAAAAGGAAGCTGTGGGTATCGCCATGATGATGGCCCGGGTACCACCTCATCTTCACAGTGTCCGGGCTCACATCCTCTCCTCTACTGTTACACCATCCTTTTCCGATGTGTGCTCAATGCTTCTCAAAGTCTCCCCGCCTCCAGATGTTCCCGGACTTCCTTCTTCGGCCCTTGTTCAACAGGCACCTGCTCCCTTATTGCCTCTTCCCCCTTCTGCCCGTGGTGGCCGCTCTGATTCTCGCGGCCGGGGTCGCGGTGGCCGGTCTCGGCTTAAATGCTCGTTCTGTGGTAAAGATGGCCATCTTGAGGCCACCTGCTATCGCAAACATGGCCGACCTCCTCGTCCGCATGCCTCTGCTGCTACTACCGATTCTGCCTCCTCTCGCACTGATCTCGACGAGGTTCGTCTTCAGCTCCAGCATCTTCATGGCTTGCTCAGCCGTCCGCCTGCCTCGGTTGCCTCTGCTGCATCTATCTCTTATGAAGGTATCACCTGCCTATCCTCTGGCACGCGCTGGATCCTTGATTCTGGTGACACTCATCATATCACCTCTGTTCGGCCACCTCAGTACTTGTCTTCACCTCACCCGAAGTACATTACTGTCGCTAATGGGGCCTCGGTTCCAGTCTCTGGATGTGCTGATATTTCTCTCACCTCTTCTCTCCTCCTGCGCTCGGCTCTACATGTTCCGGGATCTCCTTTCAATTTACTCTATGTTGGTCGCCTTACTACTGATTCTAATTACTCCGTGACATTTACTACTTCTTCTTCTTTTCTCATACAGGATCAGCAGACGCGGACTATCATTGGTAGAGGACGGCTGCAGAACGGGCTCTATCTTCTTGACGACTCTCCCACTGTCCTCGCCTCGATCTCTTCTTCGGATTGGCATCGTCGTCTGGGACATGCTCCTCTTCCAGTCCTCCGGAAGGCTCTTCCTGATGTTACTCTCCCTGCTTTTCGCTGCGACACATGTATTTTGGGCAAACAGCCCCGTTCATCATTTTCTCCTCATTGTACTCGGAGCTCCGCTCCTTTTATTTTAGTACACTCCGATATATGGGGTCCGTACAAATTTACTAGTCTTTCTGGCTATCGGTATTTCTTACTTTTATTGATGATTACTCTCGCATGACGTGGTTATATCTCCTTCGGGATCGCTCTGAACTTCCCCGCGTATTCCGGGCTTTCATACTTGAGACTCGCACTCAGTTCTCTGCGCCTATTCGCACTATTCGTACTGACAATGCGCGGGAGTACACCAGCCATGCCTTTGCCACTCTCTGCTCTGAGTTCGGCATTGTTCACCAAACCTCGTGTCTGTATACCCCACAACAGAATGGTGTCGCCGAGCGCAAGAATCGTCACCTTCTTGATGTCGCTCGCTCTCTTATGCTTCAAATGCAGGTTCCCAAACCATACTGGCACTACGCGCTCTCCACGGCTTGCTTCCTCATCAACCGTCTCCCGTCTTCCGTCCTCCAGTATGCTACTCCCTTCAGCCTCCTCTTTCCCACAACTCCGCCTTTTCCCGTTCCTCCCCGGGTGTTTGGGTGTACCTGCTACGTTCACCACCTCGGTCCCTCCACAGACAAATTGGCCCCTCGTGCCACCAAGCATATCTTTGTGGGGTACTCGCGCACTCAAAAGGGTTAAGTCTGTTATTCGCCTGCTACCCACAAGGTTACTGTCTCGGCTGACGTGACATTTCGTGAAGATATGCCCTTCTTCCCTGCTCTTGATGTCGCTCTGAGTCCAGATCTCGTCGTTCGTCCTGTCATTCCTGCTCCTCACTCCTCCTCCTCTCTGCCTTCCCAACCTCCTCTCCGTCCACCACCCCCGGTTATCCGGGTCTACTCTCGTCGCTCTCCTCATCCCGTCGCCCCTCTGCAGTCGGCTTCGCCCTCTGGTGCTCTGCTCCCTGCTGCTCCGGCTCCCGTCTCTACAGCTCATCCGCTGGCGAATTACGTCTCTCTCCATCGCCTCTCTCCCTCTCTTCTTCACTTTGCTACCTCGTTATCCTCTGTTTCGATCCCTAACTCTTTGCAGGAGGCGCTTCACCATCCTGGCTGGCGGGCTGCCATGGACGAGGAAATGACGGCCCTCTGGGCCAACCAGACCTGGGTCTTGGTTCCCTTACCTCCCGGTCAACACCCAGTTGGGTGTAAATGGGTGTTCGTTATCAAGCATGCTCCGGATGGCACTATTGCCCGACTGAAGGCCCGTCTTGTGGCCTGTGGCTTCACACAACAGGAGGGCCTCGATTATGAGGAAACCTTCTCTCCGGTGGCCAAGCTCAACACTGTCTGCGTTCTTCTCTCCGTCGCGGTGCACCGCCACTGGCCCCTTCATCAGCTCGACATCAAGAACGCTTTTTTAAATGGTGACATTCGGGAAACCGTCTACATGCGCCAACCGCCCGGGTTTGAGACCACGGGGGAGTCTCGGGTATGTCTTCTCAAAAAATCCATTTATGGTCTCAAACAGTCCCCTCGGGCGTGGTTTGACAAATTTAGCAAGGTGGTTCGGGACATGGGGTTCACTCGGAGTTCTGCAGATTTCTCCCTGTTTACCCGACACCGTGCCGCTGGCACCGTCCTTCTGTTGGTTTATGTTGATGACATCCTTCTCACTGGGGATGACTCAAAGTGGATTCAAGACATCAAACAACATCTGAGCACTGTCTTTCAAACTAAAGGCCTGGGGAACCTTCGCTATTTCCTGGGTCTCGAGATTGCCAGGCGGCCGGACGGGTTGGTCCTCTCCCAACGAAAGTACTGTCTCGATCTTCTCAAAGATGCTGGTCAGTCTGATTGTAAGCCAGCTTGTACCCCGATGGAGGCAAATCACAAACTATGCGCTCATGCTTCGGATGACGATTTGCTGCTTTCGAACCCGGAATACTATCGACGCCTTGTGGGCAAGTTGATCTATCTAACAGTCACGAGGCCGGATATATCGTTTGCAGTTGGGGTTGTCAGTCGGTTCATGCATGCCCCCCGGGCTTCTCATCTTCAAGCGGTTGAACGGATTCTTCGATACCTTAAGGGAGCTCCGGGTCAAGGGCTGGTGTACAAAACCTCTGACTCTGCTCCCGCATTGGTTGTCTATTCTGATGCCGACTATGCGGGTTCCCTGGACGATCGGAGGTCAACTAGTGGGTTCTGTACTTATTTTGGTGGTCATCTTATTACATGGAAGAGTAAGAAACAGGCTGTGGTAGCCCGTTCCTCTGCAGAAGCTGAATACCGATCGATGGCCTCGGTTGTCTCAGAACTCACATGGCTTGAAAGTCTCCTTACTGACCTAGGAGTAAAACTCCCCTCCTCTGCTGTGCTATTTTGTGATAGTCAAGCCGCCATACACATCGCAAAAAATCCAGTGTTTCATGAGCGCACAAAACATATCGAGGTTGACTGTCACTTTGTTCGGGAGAAGGTTCAATTGAAGAAACTTGAATTGAAGCATGTTCCAGGAACTGATCAAGTTGCCGACATCCTCACAAAGGTCTTATCAAGCACCCTGTTCTACCAGTGTTTGTCCAAGCTGGGTGCATATGACCTATACGCTCCAGCTTGCGGGGGAGTGTTGGAAAAGCTCACTTAAATTAGGCCCATTTGTATAGCATTTATTGTTTTCCTCTCTTCTCTTTAGTCCCACATTGTGTATAGGACTTTTCTCCCTCTTTCTCTCATCTATATATATGTACTCATTCTTTGTATTTGTACCAAGTGGATATATATACAAGGTTGGCTTTCTTCATTTCTACAGTATCGAAGAATCCGTTCAACCGCTTGAAGATGAGAAGCCCGGGGGGCATGCATGAACCGACTGACAACCCCAACTGCAAACGATATATCCGGCCTCGTGACTGTTAGATAGATCAACTTGCCCACAAGGTGTCGATAGTATTCCGGGTTCGGAAGCAGCAAATCGTCATCTGAAGCATGAGCGCATAGTTTGTGATTTGCCTTCATCGGGGTACAAGCTGACTTGCAACCAGACTGACCAGCATCTTTGAGAAGATCGAGACAGTACTTTCGTTGGGAGAGCACCAACCCGTCCGGCCGCCGGGCAATCTCGAGACCCAGGAAGTAGCGAAGGTTCCCCAGGTCTTTAGTTTGAAAAACAGTGCTCAGATGTTGTTTGACGTCTTGAATCCCCTTTGAGTCATCCCCAGTGAGAAGGATATCATCAACATAAACCAACAGAAGGACGGTGCCAGTGGCACGGTGTCGGGTAAAAAGGGAGAAATCTGCAGAACTCCGAGTGAACCCCATATCCCGAACCACCTTGCTAAACTTGTCAAACCACGCCCGAGGGGACTGTTTGAGACCATAAATTGACTTTTTGAGAAGACAAACCCGAGACTCCCCCGTGGTCTCAAACCCGGGCGGTTGGTGCATGTAGACGGTTTCCTGAAGGTCGCCATTTAAAAAGGCGTTCTTGATGTCGAGCTGATGAAGGGGCCAGTGGCGGTGCACCGCGACGGAGAGAAGAACGCGGACAGTGTTGAGCTTGGCCACCGGAGAGAAGGTTTCCTCATAATCGAGGCCCTCCTGTTGTGTGAAGCCACGGGCCACAAGACGGGCCTTCAGTCGGGCAATAGTGCCATCCGGAGCATGCTTGATGACGAACACCAATTTACACCCAACAGGGTGTTGTCCGGGAGGTAAGGGAACCAAGACCCAGGTCTGGTTTGCCCAGAGGGCCGTCATTTCCTCGTCCATGGCAGCCCGCCAGCCAGGATGGTGAAGCGCCTCCTGCAAAGAGTTAGGGATCGAAACAGAGGATAATGAGGTGGCAAAGTGAAGAAGAGAGGGAAAGAGGCGATGGAGAGAGACGTAATTCGCCATTGGATGAGCGGTAGAGACGGGAGCCGGAGCAGCAGGGAGCAGAGCACCAGAGGGTGAAGCTGACTGCAGAGGGGCTACGGGATGAGGAGAGCGACGAGAGTAGACCCGGATAACCGGGGGTGGTGGACGGAGAGGAGGTAGGGAAGGTGGAGAGGATGAGGAGTGAGGAGCAGGAATGACAGGACGAACGACGGGAGCTGGACTCAGAGCGATATCGAGAGCAGGGAAGAAGGGAATATCTTCACGAAAAGTCACGTCAGCCGAGACAGTAACCTTGCGGGTAGCAGGCGAATAGCAGACGTAACCCTTCTAAGTGCGCGAGTAACCCACAAAGATATGCTTGGTGGCACGAGGGTCCAATTTGTCTGTGGAGGGACCGAGGCGGTAAACGTAGCAGGTACACCCAAACACTCGGGGAGGAACGGGAAAGGGCGGAGTTGTGGGAAAGAGGAGGCAGAAGGGAGTAGCATACTGGAGGACGAAAGACGGGAGACGGTTAATGAGGAAGCAAGCCGTGGAGAGCGCGTAGTGCCAGTATGGTTTGGGAACTTGCATTTGAAGCATAAGGGAGCGAGCGACATCAAGAAGGTGACGATTCTTGCGCTCGGCGACACCATTCTGTTGTGGGGTGTATCGTGTATGGACACGAGGTTTGGTGAAGAATGCCGAACTCAGAGCAGAGAGTGGCAAAGGTATGGCTGGTGTACTCCCGCGCATTGTCAGTACGAATAGTGCGAATAGGCGCAGAGAACTGAGTGCGAGTCTCAAGTATGAAGGCCCGGAATACGCGGGGAAGTTCAGAGCGATCCCGAAGGAGATATAACCACGTCATGCGAGAGTAATCATCAATAAAAGTAAGAAAATATTGATAGCCAGAAATACTAGTAAATTTGTACGGACCCCATATATCGGAGTGTACTAAAATAAAAGTAGCGGAGCTCCGAGTACAATGAGGAGGAAATGATGAACGGGGCTGTTTGCCCAAAATACATGTGTCGCAGCGAAAAGCAGGGAGAGTAACATCAGGAAGAGCCTTCCGGAGGACTGGGAGAGGAGCATGTCCCAGACGGCGATGCCAATCCGAAGAGGAGATAGAGGCGAGGACAGTGGGAGAGTCGTCAAGAAGATAGAGCCCATTCTGCAGCCGTCCTCTACCAATGATAGTCCGCGTCTGCTGATCCTGTATGAGAAAAGAAGAAGCAGTAAATGTCACGGAGTAATTAGAATCAGTAGTAAGGCGACCAACAGAGAGTAAATTGAAAGGAGAGCCCGGAACATGTAGAGCCGATCGCAGGAGAAGAGAAGAGGTGAGAGAAATATCAGCACATCCAGAGACTGGAACCGATGCCCCATTAGCGACAGTAATGTACTTTGGGTGAGGTGAAGACAAGTACTGAGGTGGCTTAACAGAGGTGATATGATGAGTGGCGCCAGAATCAAGGATCCAACGCGTGCCAGAGGATAGGCAGGCGATACCTTCATTGGAGATAGAGGCGGCAGAGGCAACCGAGGCAGGAGGACGGCTGAGTAAGCCATGAAGATGCTGGAGCTGAAGACGAACCTCGTCGAGATCAGTACGAGAGGAGGCAGAGTCGGTAGTAGCAGCAGAGGCATGCGGACGAGGAGGTCGGCCATGTTTGCGATAGCAGGTGGCCTCAAGATGGCCATCTTTACCGCAGAACAAGCACTTAGGCCTATACCGGCCACCGCGACCCCAGCCTCGAGAGTCAGAGCGGCCACCACGGGCAGAAGGGGGAAGAGGCAATAAGGGAGTCGGTGCCTGTTGAACAAGGGCCGGAGAAGGAAGTCCGTGAACATCCGGAGGCGGGGAGACTTTGAGAAGCATTGAGCACACATCGGAAAAAGATGGTGTAACGGTAAAGGAGAGGATGTGAGCCCGGACACTGTGAAGATGAGGTGGTACCCGGGCCATCATCATGGCGATACCCACAGCTTCCTTTTGGGTACGTTGAGCAGCGAGATCTAAAGTGGGAGGCTGATGGTGGATCCAAGCCTCAACCAGAGACCGGGCCTGAGCAACAAAGGACGTCAGGTCGGTTGCGCCACCGCTATCCAGGGCCTGGAGAGCAGTCATGATGTCATATAGATGGTGGAGACTATCCTTGCCAGAGTAGAGGGTGTGGAGCTCGTCCCACATGCCTTTGGTCGTCTCATGATACATGGTCAGGCGATAAGATTCGCCATCAAGAGAGTTGAGAAGCCAAGTCTGCACACGCCCATCATTACGTAACCATTCCTCAGTAGGGACACCGATAACGGTCTGAGTCAAGTGATGAAGGAACCCCTTTGACTGAAGGACACGGCGAACTGAGTGTGCCCATTCCACAAAGTTCTTCTTGCCAGTGAGCAAAATTGTAGTGATCCGAAGCTCGTCGCGGACTTCCTGGAGAGAGGCCGGGCGTTCAGGAGGAGGAACTGCCGTGCCGACTGAGTCCGCGGATGTAGACATGGGGGCGACCTGGATGAAGTCGCGGCGAGCTGGAGGAGGCCGCGGCGAGCTGGAGGAGACCGCAGCGGACTGGAGGTGGCAGTTAGAGGAAGCGGAAAGACAGCGGACTGGATGAGGTTGCGGCGAGCTGGATGAGGTCGCGGCGAGCTGGATGAGGTCGCGGCGAGCTGGAGGAGACCGCGGCGGACTGGAGGAGGCAGCGACGGACTGGAGGAGGCCGCGGTGAGCACAAACGCTCAGCAAGGAGCGGGCCAAGAGAGGCCGCGGCGGATTGAAGAGGCCGAGGCGGACTGGATGAGATCGCGGCAGGCTGGATCAGACCGCGGCGGACTGGAGCGAGCTGAGAAGAGAGGTCAAGCCGGGGAAGTAAGAGAGCGACAGTAGCGGGCTGGACCAGTCCGCAAGACTGAAAGAACGCAGAGAGGCGAGCCCGCGGCGGACAGGGAAAAGAACTTGGCCGCCTGAAGAGGAAGGAGAGCAGCCGCAAGCAGGGGAGAAGTGCGGACAGAAGGAGGCCGCTGTGCTTACGGCAGACGGAGACCAAGAAGAGGAGGCGAATACTGAGTTCGCAGCGGACAGAAAGAGACCGAGGGATTGAGGTCGCCGAGGTCGCGCCGGACAAGAAGAGGCCGTAGTGGACAAGGGGAAGCAGTGGACCCCACAGGATGGCTATAAAGAGGGGGCCAGAGGAGGAAGGAAGAGGAGGGAAGAGAAGTGGTTCCACGGGAGGAGAGGAAGCGGTCTGGACAAGGGAGGTCGCAGGAGTGATGCGACTAGAAGTTGCGGACACACACACGCAGGCCGCAGAGATCGCAGGCCGCAGGGCGGACAGGAAAGGAAGTCCGCAGGAGTCCGGAACCTGGCTCTGATACCATGTAGAAAAGGAGAAAGCCAACCTTGTATATATGTCCACTTGGTACAAATACAAAGAATGAGTACATATATATAGATGAGAGAAAGAGGGATAAAAGTCCTATACACAATGTGGGACTAAAGAGAGGAGAGAAAAACAATAAATGCTCTACAAATGGGCCTAGTTTAAGTGGGCTTTTCCAACAAAAATTATTGGGCTAATCAACATAAAATATTAAATTGTATTTGGATTTAACTTAAGACTTTGTAGTTGCAACTTTGTCATATATTTACCAAATAATCTTTGTTGGTATTGGTAAAGATCACAGACTATTGTGATCTCGAGTAGAATGATCTTTCTCAAATATCCTCGAGTGACATTCAGCTAAACCACTCATAAACCATTCATCGACCTCAATCTCCACTTGGTTGGAATGAAAAAAATAATGGGTTCAATTAATATCTTGCTAATTGAGGGCTACTCATCTTGTTTTCCCATTTGGTATTTTTTCTCTTAATGATTGAAAACAACAGTGACCACCCCCTAGCTTTTTTATGTCCCCACTCCCCATATATCCATGTCATAGAATGTGCATCTCCGTCGGCTCTTCTCAAAAACTTTCACAAATGGGGTGAATATAGCGACACAACCAGGTCCACATTTGCCCAAAACCATGAGCTCAACATTATCATTGCACCCTACATTGTGTAAAATAACAGAACTTGTGAATTTCAAATAATATATTTAAATTAAAGTTCAAAATAACTCACATTGTGAGTGGAAGAGAATAGATTTGCTTGTTTTCCCCAACACTATTGGCTAACTTCATTGCTTCCCATTTTGCAAATGTTTATTTTTCACCAAGATACTTTGTAAAGATAGAAACATTGTAGTGGATCTAGTCACACCTGGACGAACAAGTTCTTCAGAGTCCGGTTCTTTCATTGACTTTTTAAATATGTCGAAAGAGATGGTATGACTGTAGATGAAGACAAAGAGTTGGCAGCCCAAGGAGACAGCACTCTTAATCGGTTTCAGTTTTGTTATATCTGCAACAAAAGATTGAGTATATGTGTTGCATAACTTGTCCAAAAAAATATTGAGCCTCTCAAAAGCTACAAGCTTTGATGCAGCTGTATTATTGGACGCATTATTCGTTATAATATGCAATATGTTGTCCTCTCTTGGGCCTTTGGGGTTATCAATCTCCTCATCCAAGAATACAAAGATGAACTTTTCGTTGTGTACAGGGATCATTCTTTGAAAGTCAGAATGCTACAACAAAACTATAATGTACCATGATGTTCATCACACTTCTGATAAATCCATGCAATAATTATGATACTGTTGAAATCTTGTGATCTGGAAGTAGTCAGAATTAATCTTGTTGCCAACATGATACCAGCCTATAGGGTCGCACATAAGGGCATGCGGAAATTAGAGTGATAAATCGTGTTGGTTTATGAAACCAAGTCCTAAATATGTATATTAGATATACGATATGTGGTATTTTTTATTAATAAGGAAGTAATCATAAAATAAATTAATAAATTCAGTTTTAACCCGAAATGGAAATTCCTAATACCATTAAATTCCTCCATTGAGATTTGTGAAAGATCTTTTTCTCTCTCAAACATTAAAAGCCATACTTTTAGGTAGTTTCTGAAACTACTCGATCGCGCTTTAGAGGGGTTTGAAAGAGCATGTCTTACGGTTTTTTAAGCACATCTTGAAGAAACTGAAACTACAGCATTCATCCTTCTCATTTTTGAAAGTGAGAAACCGCCACAGAGAAAAGAAGAAGGAAAACTCTACAGAAGACAAAGCTGGCATTTTGTCGCAGAGGAAGGCGATCATCTTCCATCCCCGAGCACGTTGGACGTATTGCGAGGTGTTTTCGGCGTTTGTGTGGATACTTTTAAAGACGTTGATACTACTCTGCATTTTGATTTATAACGCCAATTATTCTTCTTGAAAATTGATCTCAACGCAGGTATAAGAACTTGTATCTTGATTTGTTGTGCTTCACATGGATCATGTCGAGGATTTCATGTATTTCCACTACGCATTTGATGCCTATGAAACCCAAAATATACTGCATCCATTCAATTTGCAAGCTTAGGTGCATGTGTCCAACATCTCCTTCGTTCACTACACCTCCATCTGCAAAAAATTCTTCCTCGTCCAATAAAGAGTAGGGACCTTCATCTCGGGTCCACATAAACTAATAGCATGTGTCATCTGCTGGAAAGAGTGGTTGTATATGGAATTGAGCTGGATACCATTTTCATATGCCCATCTGGCAATGTGCAATGCCGCCTTATCTCTAGCTTTCTTTTTTAACTTGCTATAAATGGCACTCTGCTACAAATCTTTTCCTTTGACTTTGTAATAACATGAACAAATTAGTTCATTAGTTCTTTGGACCCTACACCTGAATGTAAACCCCTACGAGTAGTAGACTCGTCTACTTCATCATCTTGTGCTCTATCAGCACATTCAAGCTAGCTTGCATTTTGACACTCTTCAATCTCTTGCTCTCCAAGTTTTAGTGGAGTGTCAACTCAGTCTTTGCCTTCACAACTGCAAGAAATTGAGGGTAAGGCTTGATATTACACTTCCACCCAATAAGGTGATGCTCGAAATAAGTAATACCCTTATTCACAGTTTCCTTGCAGTAGTTGCATTTAATGCAGTTGATGTTATTTGTAACCAATTTCTCATCAAATACCCAGAATTGATCTCTGTCAGTAGGTGCCACAGAAAGAGATGTCTCACTTGATCCAACAAAAGAAGTCATTCCAAGAAAGAGTGCACACCAAAAAAAGTAAATAACATGACAACAATTAACAAACCAATATCTTATTAGATTGTTAGATAAAAACTAAGACAACATCAGAAAAAAGAATATCTAAACTTCATTAGATCAAATATCTTCAGTCATCATTCATTCAATATTTCAAACCAACATTCTATTTATCCTATGGTATTTTGAATCATCGGTATTATACAAATATACCATTATCAATTAATTTATCATTCAAAGTGAATAATCCAAGGCTTCTTATGAAATGAAACAAACATTCTATTTATCTTACAAGTGACCATTTGAATTATCAAACAAACATTTTATTTATCAGATAGAAAAACGAATCAAGGATCATATGTTGTTGAATCAAACAACTCAATAGCATCATTCACCATGGCTTCATCATGCAATGCAAAATGAAGTCGGTTAACTAGATTAATTGTGGGGTATCTTAAATCATCATATGTTGTCAATCAGAATGATAAAACAATTTATTGATAAGTAATTTTGTGTCCTTTTTAAGACAAATTTTAATTTTTAAACAAAATAAAGAAATGAAGCCCATTCTGTAATCTCTTTATGAAAATATTGTGTAAAGCGAGGCATCATATATATGCAACAAAGATCACACACGTCAATAAGGAGATTCATAAAAGGAAAACAGATATCAGGGATCATTATTGTATTGCTCATATGCTACTAAGTGCTTCCTTTATGCATAGGGCATCAAAACATGGTAGGCCTTGTAGAAAAATATACTGCTTTATCGAAGGTACCCAACTACATAATTCTCAAACTGAGGTCTCTCAATATCAAGGCCCGTCCAAATGGTAGATCTAATGTAATTTTCTCTCATTTAAATCGGACAGCAATTTCATCAGCCTTAACGTCATAATGGTAGTTCAAGCCTTACGATAAAGCTAAACCAAGCTTAAATTTTAATATCTAATCTCAGCAGAGAAGCTAGAGAAGAATGGTGAAAGGCTGGTTCTGAGAGTAATTAGGTCGGCGAGTTGTTTCAGATTTTAAAAAATAATAATAAAATAAGTTCATTTTATTCAAAACATTATGCACCAAAAAAACAAAAAGAATGTTGTTTTGGGGGTCAAAAACCAATAAACAGGCTGATATCTACAATAGTGACTTGCGGAACTAGAATGGGAAGGACAGGGGATTGGGAGGGGGGGATGATTGAGGATAGCCTGCCTGGAAAAATTAGGGATGGGGAGGGGTTGGTTGCAATAGGGAGGGTCAAGGGAAGGCTTACAAATGCAAGATAGTACTTCTTGGGGGCTACGAACATTGAAATAGGGTGACTGGATGGGTCGGATGCAGGTGGGCAAGGAGGAGGCTAGGGAAGGTCGCTTATTGAAGGAAGTGTTGGGGAAATGTTAGAAGGGGAGTTCTAGACAGGGCAGCTTGGTGTCATGAGGATCAAATAGCGAATGGATGCAGCTCGAATTAGACTATAGGGGGCGGCTGGAAAGTATTAGGGTTGGGAGAGGTGGAAACAATAGAAACAGAGAGGGAAACAAGGAGGAAGATAATACTTACGAGTCGGAACCTAGAACCCGCAGAGTCGACACCGCAGAGTCGACACCGCAGATAACTGGCCAGTCAAAGAAGATGTCTCCAAATTTGTGATGAAGAAGAAACAAGCTCCTACACTTGTTTAAATAGACTAGACACTCTATGACAACCATCGTGAATGACTTAAACCACACAATCATGAAGGCTGTTGAATCTCCCTAAATAAAAATGCTAAAAATAAAAAAATATATATATAAATATAGAAATGTCGCTCTGAATGTGACTACCACTCATATTATACATCATATGATGTCAAATAAGACATGTGATAAACTAGCCTCGAACAGGCTCAGAACTCATGCTCATAACAGTAGGGCTGATCCCCATCAGTTCATATCTCAATTTCAATTTGATCCTCTAGTCAGATGCATTTGATGCACCTGCATTTTACTAGTACTTAGAAAACACAAGAAATTAGTTAATACAACCATTAACCAATAAAAAAATCAGGACCTAATGGAATCCTCTTATCAAGGTAACATTATACAGAATGAATTTAAAAATGATATCTGACTAAAGGTGGAAAATACTTGATAACTCAGGAAAGTATATTAATATAATGAAGACACTATAAACAACAGTTGTCTTTAATTTACTTTGAGAAAATCCAACATCTGTACAAGTATGCTATATTTGACAATTTCAGATGGATTAAAAGTTCCACAGAAAGATTTCAAACTATGAAAACAAATAAGGTGGATTTTACTGGCCAGATAATTCAAATAGGCCCAAAATTAATAGAAAATTCAGTATTAGTTAATGCAGTTTCTAACTTGAGAGTTTACCATCAGAAGCAAGCAACCAATCCAAAGCAATAGTCCCTCCATCAGATACAGAGTATAGCTGCCTGTTTTATAATGTAATCAATGGCATAGTAGTAAGCAGACAGCATTCCTCTTCAATTTATGACAACAAGAAAACTATGCAATTTTCAAGGGCTGCTTAATTCAATTAGTTTAAGATTTCAATCTCAACAGTACATTGTATTTGGAAGTGTTATAGTATCAAAAGACATCTAGACAACCTAAGTTGTGCTAGTACAAAATTTATAAGATGTCAATGATACCATTAGATGTTGCTCAATTTAGTCAACATATAGATGTCACTATTTCAGTAACATTTTTTAAAAGATGAAAGCAAATAAGCTGCTACATGCTTTTAATAAGTAACACTACATTGCAATGTTGGATCGTGTAACGCTCTTAGAGGGTGGTGAATAAGGGATTAATAACTATTATAAAAAAATTCAAATAAGAAACACTTTGATTATTGGAACAATAAATTCAGCGATGAAACGTCTTTGAAGATCAATAGAAAGACATGAATAAATTATATTAAAGATGATTACAAAATCTAGATCTTCATAAAGCTGAAAAATCAAGGCGGTGAATAAAAACTCTGTTGATTTTTTATACCGACTCACCCATTGAATCGGTGGTCTTAGTCTATCTATTCTCCTAACATACGAGGTGAATTATCCTCCTAAACCCGACAAAGACATAGTCGCCTAACACGAGGCGAATTTCACAACAAACAAAAAGTATCAAACAACAAATAAGGTGTAGATTTGTTATCCTTAGATATAAGTAGGGATGCAAATTTGGCCCAGGCTCGGTTGCCCAGACCGGTTGCACGGCCTAGGTCTTCCCGGGCCCAATTAGGCTAGAGTCTGGTTAGGCAGGCCCGGGCTAGGCCTAAGGGGGCCCACCAGGCGCCCTTATTTGGCCAGGCCCCAGTCTGGGACCTGCACGGGCCGGGCTCAGGCCCACCAGAAAGCTAGTTTAATGATGGGTTGGCGTCCAGCAATCCTGCTACCAAACGGCAGTATTTGCTGCCATTTGCAGCAAGCCTTGCTTTTGGGGGTCTGCTTGGGACCAGTTTTGGGGGTTCAGGCAGACCCCTATTACTAAGGCTCGGGCCTGGCCTGGGTCCCGGTTTGAGCAAGCCCCGAACTAGGCCCACTAGAAAAAAACCCAGACCCAGAGGGCCTGAGCCCGACCTGGGCCCGACAATCCCCCAAGATATAATTATACATTTATATTTAATTACAATATATATAAACTCTGTTGCACGTATCGCCATTTTCTTCTGTCAGGACGTTCGTGTTAACTCCACAGCCTTGAGTGCTTCGGCAAAGGGCAGTGGTACCTTTGGCAGGGTTGTTGGAAATGTTGACCATGTACAGATGGTACGGTAGCTAGCATCCACCGATTCGTCGGTCAAAAAGTTGGGCAGTTAAGGTGTTTGAGGTCACCGACAACATTGTCTCGCGAACGGAGTTAGACAACAGCTCCAAGAAGGCAAGCAAATCCTCCACCAAACCACCTTGTCATGATATCTAATTACTTATTTTGTATCTAAAACTTATTTGTTATCCAGTGTGTGTTTGTGTGTGTGTATTAGTTACTTTCTTATATATATAAGATATATATATATATATTATATATAAGGGAATATAGATATTTGGAGGCTTGGAGGCACACCAAAAATTCAATGTTGGTCATTGGATCATGAGAGAGAACATGAGGGGAGAATTGGGAGAGAGAGAGGGGAGGAGGGAGATGGAGAGAGAGGGGGCGTGAGAGAGAAGGAGAGAGAGAGGAGAGTGATAGAGAGAGGGAGAGAGAAAAAGAAATAAATTAATTTTTATAGATTAAAATTTGCAAAATTTTATAAAATGAAAATAGGAATAGCACTTCATATTTTTTGCGGCCATTTTAAGTACTCATATGTATATGTTTTGGAAAAAAAAGATTTCGGGTGCGTGCGCAGCCCGCTCATAGACGGGCGCAACCCGCAGCGACGCATCGAGCACGGGCGAAATCCGTGCGCAAGCGGGCGAAGCCCGCCTGGATGCGGCCTAAGGCTACCCGAGAGCTTCAAGCACGGGCGTAGCCCGTGCGAAGAAGCTCGTGTGTCTGTGTGTATATATATATAAGGAAGCATTTTGTTGCTACTGTGATATGCTCGTCAATTCGCATTTTTTTAATTCCCTAAAAAATTTTTCCACTTAAAACAACAACGCAGACTTTTGAAAAAATGAACAGAGAAAGAGAGCGGGAGAGGGACGTCCACGGGCACAGGTCAGAGAAAGAAAGAGAGAGAGGGAGAGGGGGAGACGCACACGTCATAGAAAGAGAGAAAATAAAAGGGAGAGGAAGAGAGGGGAGAAAATGAGCTTCATAAAGAAAGAGAAAGAGAAGGAAAGAGAGGAATAAAATTAATAATTTATTTTATTTTAATGTGGTTAAAGTTAAATATATTTAAATGTAGTTATAAACTAATTATAATTATCTAAGTTATTAATATCAATATATTATAATTATGTAAATTATTAATATCATTATATGATGTGAGCTTCTTTGCAGGGGTTTCGCCCGTGCTTGATGCTCTCGGGCGGGCTTTGCCCGCATCTAGGAGGGCTCTGCCCGCATGAATTCTGTGCTCACTGCTCCCACCCCCGGATATATTAATATTTACTAATATAAATATATATTACAGTTGTCGTTGGTTGGTTATTCAGCTGTTTTTTTAGTTTAAAATTAATATTATTATATATTGATAATATATAATATGTATTATATTTAACAGTAATACAAATTATAAATTGGAATATAAATATCATTATGTAAATTATAAATATCACTATTTGATACGAGCATCTTCGCACAAGCTTCGCCTGTGCTCGATTCTCTCGGGCGGGCTCCGCCCGCATTCATGCGGGCTCCTCCTGTATGAAACTCGTGCTCGCCGCTCACACCCCACTGTCACGGCATATTTAATTTGTCTCTCGATCACTTTGACAATAAGGCGCGAGTGGCGAGCACGGGCTTCACGCGGGCAGAGTCGGCCTGGATGTGAGCGAAGCGCGCCTGAGAGCATCCAGCATGGGCAAAGCAGTGGCCGGAAGAGCTCTTTTGGCGCTCTATTGTAACGGTTATAACCTCTTTGATTGATCAATAATATACTCACGGGTACACAGCTAAAGTTCGGGTTGTGTGAAATCTAGCCTCGCCGCAAGTGGCACCTTTTCTCTTCCCGTAGATGTCTTGGTAGTCATAGATCCCACGATATCTCATTGAGATCACGCGCAGATCTCGACAGCCAGAAATCCCGCGACATCTCCCGAAGATTTCGCCTCTCCACTCACAGCCCAAGTATCCCACCACTCACAGTACCCCCACCACTCTGTGATTTTTTCGTTGTGGAACTTGGGGAACACTTTTCACCCCAACAGATAACATTCATTTGGTTCCAAATGGAGAGTGCACCCATTCACCAACTCCACCCCCACCCCCCCTTCCCCAAACAACTTTATTGGGAATAAAAAAACAAAGAGCCATAGGAAAAAGTTGGTAAGATGTTAAATGCACAAACAAATATGCTCACTAAGACTTCGTGGAAATCCCTCTCCATAATCTACCATAAACAATTTTTACAACCTGTGACCATGCAAGCCACTTTACATTAAATGAAGAGACGGCATGAAAATTATATGTTCATGTAATGTGCTTCGAGAATGACTTGCAATAGATGTATAAGGTTTTTAACAGTTCCAATTTTAGATCTAATCATTCAAAACACATAGATAAGAATATAGAACAGAAGAAAACAACAGACTACAACAACCTTCTGTATGTAAAGACAGGAGGCCTGCCATAGAAATTCAGGAAGGCGATCTGTAAATGGGGACTCGCAAGCCATGGTGTAGCCAAGTACCTGCACACTCATTCACATCGAGCATAATCCCGAAATCAAAACAACATCTCAAATAAACCTATCAGAAATAATCATCAGAGTACCGCGGCACTGACCTCCCATGAAGAACCCGGCACTTGGAAACAATATCCTCGTAGATCTTGGAGCCGGGATTAAAGGTTAAGCTCACAGGATCTCCCATGAATCCGCGAAATAAATATCCGATGAAATGGAACTCCAGAAAACCGTAGAGGAACACAGCGAGGACGATGAGAAGGGCGGATATATAGACAGACGCTGGCATCGTCGACGAGGCCACAATAAGGAGCCCTGTGACTGATACATCCCCCTCCGGCACGGCGGTTTCCATTGCCGGACGACCGAGAGCTGCCGGAGCAGAAGATCTACCTGCTCGCCGAGCCGACGCCGAGAGATCGATGTTTTGATCACAAAAATCTCAAGTATATCAATACGTAGAAGGATCTAAACCTGAGACAGAGGAGGTGGCTGGAGTTCCTCTGTGATTATGATACCAGTTTGTAAGATCCCCCTCCCCCTTATCAAGGAGGGCTACCGGATCTTATGCCCAGAACCGCCGTCTTACGGTAGCACTAACTCACGGGTTAGTCGACACCGCAACATGCCGATTCTGCCGGCTAGTACGATCATTAACCTGTATGCCAATATGAGAAGAAAGAAGTAAACTGTTTATGTAAAACTATCAGTCCGCAAGTCACATAGTACAATCATATAAAAGAAATGAATAGTACATCACAGTAGTCCACAATAAAGTACAAATGAAAGAGTAAAAAGGGCTTATGCCCAGTACATCAAATCTCTCTCTCACAAAATCATAAATGCGGAAGCTATGCTAGAACATCAGATCTCGTCCCACCTGAGGACGCACAGTAGTGGTAGTAGCATGCTGAAGCGGTATCTGCTCCTCATGTCCTGCCTCCTCGACGTGCTGGTGCTGGTGCCGGTGGATGCGCCGCCGGAGGCGGCCGGGAAAAGCCCCGTGAAATTCGGGCTGGGAACCAGGCGAATCGGAGAAGATGAGCAGCAGTCGTCCATCTGCTTTAAGATTAGTGTCATGCATAATATTAAATCCTGGTTTTATTTTAATTCATGAATAGTGTCAGTTTTATATCTTTTATATCAGACATTTGCATGCAACCTTTAGGGCCCTTACAACCATTTTCATAAAAAGTTCTCAACAGGAAATTTGTAGGTCTTGGAGTCACCTTTAATTTGATATGTTACACATAATTTTTGGTTAAGGCTACTGCCCTATAGAGCCATTTTCCTAGGGCTGGTCCTAGAGTAGGGCAGAAACTAAAATGGGTGCCCTTCCCAAACCCTACGTCCAAATGGGCTGAAATTTTGGGAATGTGGCCGAATTAGGTATATCTAGGCCCTACCCAAAAATGGAAATTTTTGGGGAAAATAAGTATATAGTTTTAGTCCAAATATGATAAATTAAATTTTGTTGATATTTGGAGCATATCAACTCCAAAATGCCCCATATTTTGGTGGCCTGCCCTTAGTAGTATATTAGATATATGGTAGAAATATTAGACATTTTAACCCTCTGCATGTTGAGATATCTCACATGCAAGATCTAAAAATTAAATGGCCTTGGACTGTAAATAGCAAAATGCAGAAATTTGAAAGTGATGCCCAAGCCCATACAGAGGCCCAAATGACCTGAGATTTTGGGGAGTAACTGTTTTAGGGCATATTGAGGTCCTGCCAAAAAATGGGATTAATTGGAATTAACATTAGGGTGTAATTACCAAATTACCCCTAGGCTTGTTTAGGTGATTCTTGGAGTAGTTCAACTCCAAAAGGCCCCAATTTTTGGTGGCATGTCCATGCTGACATTATTAGGTCATGGTTAAATGTTTAGCCCACATGGATCACAGCAAGTTAGGGAAACCTCTTGCATGTGTTGGCTTGTAGAGGACTTGGTGTGCTTATAGCCAAAAGAAGAAAAAAAATAAAATATTGAAGGCACAGTCCTTATTAGACCACTGACTTAGTATTACTTTAAGTACCCTCCCATCTCTGGGTAAAATAGATGAATTATGGTTGACTTACCCTTGGACCCAAGTTCACACCCTAAGGATGGACCTTTAGGGGGTTGTGAAGGACATAGGGGCAAATGCCCTTGTATGACCTTGTAAATCAGTAGAGAGTTAGTTTAGATATATTTAAGACTCTGGTTGAAATATTAGGAAATTTGATCATTTAGTTTAATTGGAATCTAGTAGAACTTGGCCAGTAGAGGTTTTTGACATAAATAGAGGTCTCTGAATTTTATCATAATTTTTAAAGTATTTTATATATTGCTTCCTTCATAAATTTTGTAAACGCCATACTTGGTAAATAAATCATTTAAAAAGTAATTTAACTTGTAAAAATGTGAAGTTTGGCCATTGATGATTTTAGGATGATATCTACTGTTAGAAATTTAATTAGGAATTTTTGAAGTATATTCGTAGTACTTGATTCACAAATATGCCCTTGTAGATTTGTGTATTGAATTTATTTAGAATTAAATATTCTGTGAAAAATCATGAAAGTTTGGCCAGTGCTAATTTTAGGATTTTAGTAGTATAATATATTTATCTCAAATTATTTGGATGACAATTTCAAGTAGTTGATTTACAAATCTTGGAATATGGGAATTTACTGCAAAAATAATTTTAGGCCCCATAAATGTTTGTGTAAAATGTCAAATTTGGAAATTGTCACTTTTGGATATATGAAATTTTTTCATGAATTTATGGAACATTAATGATGTCTAAAATGTATACTTCATGATCAAGTCGACTATAATTGGCCCTTGTAATAAATTATTTAAATAGAAGATTAATTGAGGAAAATACAATATTCGGGAATTAAATCATCTATGTCATGATAGGACTCCAGTAATAATCCTAGGTCATTCGGATGAAAACTCGAAGGACATCCTATCATGAACATCACTTAGTATAGGTCGGTCTGCAAATAGTAATTTGGGGAAAAGATGTATTAGGATAAGAGTTGGAATATGGTGGAGTTAGTCGTGTTATATTGTTTGAATAAAAGTGGATGAGTCACCCAGAAAGTTCTAAGGAGTGGTGGGAATCGTGTGGATGTGTGTTAGAAGGTAAGCGAGTTCGACGAAAGATCGTCGTGCCCGCGAGAGTGAAAGGTCTAAACTACCTTAGGATTAGCCTATCGGAATATGAGAAGGTAATGGGTAAAGGAAATCAACCAATAATATTAATAAGTACCTTGCGAAAGGGAACGCTGGGCGTAATCCCAACACAGTTCCTAGTGCCCCTTGAGAGCCCTTCACAGGGAATACCGGGGGCAGTCCTGGGTTAACGTAAACCTTAAAGAACAAATCAAAAGAGTAATTTAGTAAATAGGGTTTCACACTGCACTCACTAGTTGGACAAGTATTGGAAATGGTTAAGTCGTCCTGAGGTGTTCAAAGGGGCGCCATCCCGCGGTGTTAGTGGATCTTGTAATCATAATCACAGAGGAACTCCAGCCACCTCCTCTGTCTCAGGTTTAGGTCCTTCTGCGTATCGATATACTTGAGATTCTTGTGATCTGAAAAGATGTCACAATGAATCTCATATAAGTAATGCCTCCATATCTTTAGGGCGAAAACCACAGCCCCGAGCTCTAGGTCATGTACTGGATAGTTATGCTCATGCTTCTTCAACTGTCTCGAAGCATAAGCAATAACGTGTCCATGCTGCATCAGGACTACACCCATCCCCTGATAAGAGGCGTCCGTGTAGATCTGGAATCCTTCGCTCCCGGATGGAAGCGCAAGAATGGGGGATGAGATGAGTCGGTCCTTCAGCTCCTGAAAAGCCGTCTCACACCGCTCTGACCAAACAAAATCTGCGTCCTTCTTCGTCAAGGATGTGAGGGGGAGTGATATCCTCGAGAACCCCTCCACGAACTTGCGGTAATACCCTGCTAGTCCCAAGAAACTGCGGATGTCAGATGCGGTCTTCGGCCGTGGCCAATCCCTCACTGTCTCTATCTTGGCCGGGTCCACTGCTAACCCAGCCCCACTGATCGTGTGCCCCAGGAATGCCACCTCCTGCAACCAGAACTGGCACTTTGAAAATTTTGCGTACATCTGAGTCTCCCTCAGCCTCTGCAAGACCTGTGCCAAGTGCTCCGTATGCTCCTCCTGAGTCCGAGAATATATAAGGATGTCGTCGATGAATACAATCACGAAGCGGTGTAAGAAAGGCTCGAAAACACGGTTCATTAGACTCATGAATGCAGCAGGAGCATTCGTGAGCCCAAAAGGCATCACCGTGAATTCGTATAATCCATAGCGCGAACTGAATGCCGTCTTCGGTATGTCCTCTTCCCTAATACGGAGCTGATAGTAGCCGGATCGCAAATCTAACTTGGAGAACCAGAAGGCTCCCTGTAGCTGGTCAAATAACTCATCTATCTGAGGCAGAGGATAGGTGTTGCGGACTGTCAACCGGTTCAGCTCCCGGTAATCTATACATAATCGCAGTGATCCGTCCTTCTTCTTCACAAAGAGAACTGGCGCTCCCCATGGCGATGAACTAGGCCGCACAAATCCTGACTCGACTAGCTCCTGTAGTTGAGTCCTGAACTCTGCTAACTCTCTGGGAGCCATCCTGTAGGGTGCCCGGGACACCGGCCTCGCTCCCGGTACTAGCTGAATCCTGAAATCCAAGTCTCTAGCAGGTGGTAGCCCGGGCAATTTCTCCGGGAATACGTCGGAGAAATCCCGGACCACCGGAATATCTGAGATAGTCGCTCCTGTTCCCACCATCTCGAAGCAGACAAGATAAACTTCTTCACCCTGCTCATGGGCCTTCACAGCCTGTACAGATGATAATAGTAGGTGGCAGATAGGCTGGATACCTTCAACGATAACATGAGAGTCGCCATGCCTTAGCGTGATCCTCCTGGACGGACAATCTATCTGGGCATGGTTCCGATGCAACCAGGCCATGCCCAAGATCAAGTCAAAGTCCTGCAGCTTCAGAATAGTTGTCGGCGCCTCAAATGCCTTGCCGCCAATCTCGGCCTCCATATCACAATGTGTAGTGGTCCGCAGCTCCGACCCATCGGGTAGACGCACCCTCATCTCTAGTCCAGGGAACCTCTCCACGCCTTCGAGTCCGTCGATGGGGGCCTTGTAGAAGATCCCTTTGCTTATGTGTATTCACATAAGTGAAGGTTATATTCCTTTCTTACTTTACTCATTATAACCTGATTATAAATTACTAGCTAGGTCCCCCTGTCACCTGTTTTTGATTTCTCTCCTCTTTCACGTCCTTTCCTTTCTTCCTCCCCGCTCGGTGCCTAGGAGCATGGGGGAAGGGGTGAGGGACGATAGGGCTTAGTCTTTTTGACTAATGGTTTTCGAACCACATCATATTAGGGGATCGTGGAGCCGAGTATGGAGGAGCAGCCCAGGAGACCGGTGCAGTTAGAGATAGGGCAGTCTAGCTCAGGAGTACAGCCAGCTGGGACCGTGAGTTTTGACTTCTAGTAGTTGTTTTGTTTTGCTTCCGCATGAGGGATCCGTAGTGAGGATATGGATGTACCGGGCTTCAGCCCTTTTTATTTCTGTACACTTTATTAATCTGTGGACACTCCCTTCGTGGAGATTTTTTTTATATATATGTGATATGTTGTGAACTTGTCTTCTCTTGTACTGTTACTTTTGCGTCAGCTGCGATCGATTTGGCCGGCAGGATCGGCGTCTTGTAGTGACGACCTTCCCGGGTGCGAAGGTGTCACCGCAAGGCGGCGATTCTGGGCTTAAGACCCCGGGGTTCTAAAAAAAAGGGGGTCTTACAAGTGGTATCAGAGCCAGGTTTCGATCCTGGGACCTGTGGGTTATGGGCCCACCACGCTTCCGCTGCCTCATCTAGCCGGTAGGAGTCTTCAAAACTGGCCATATGGTTGAATTCTCGATGGTATTCCACCACCGTCCTGGAACATTGCTTCAATTGCAAGAAGCGGTCCTCCAGCTCATCTCGGGTCGACTGCGGAACAAAGTGCTCCAACAGCATGAGCCTGAACTCCTCCCGCGTCACCTCGGCAGCCTCCCTATCAGCAAAGGTAGTCTCCAGAACTGTCTTCCACCACCGCTTGGCATGAGACTCCAAGCAGGAAACAACCAGTGGCACCCTCTCCTCCCAAGGGCTCCGTATCCCTGTCAGCATCTCCTCCATGATGTCTAGCCATTCCTCTGTCCGAACTACCCCGTCTGTCCCCAAGTAGGATGGGGGAGAGAGTCCTCGAAAGATGCTGAGCCAGTTGGCTCCCGGAATAGGCTGCGGAGCCGGGGCCTGTTGGTTCCTGAAGGCTTCCAGGATAGCCGTCAGAGTCTGTCCCATGTCAGACTGTAGGAATTGAGTGGGAACCGGCGGCGGTGGTGCAACTTCTGGAATCTGCGTAGGCAGTACTGGAGGTTGCGTCACAAAATTTATTGTCAGAACTTTTTCAACCTTAACTAAAATGGACAATTATATATGTGATCCCCACATGGGCATATTTGTGAATCAAGTACTATGAATATACTTCAAAAATTCCTAATTAAATTCCTAACAGTAGATATCATCCTAAAATCATCAATGGCCAAA
This sequence comes from Platanthera guangdongensis, assembly GCA_039583875.1. Classification (NCBI taxonomy): domain Eukaryota; kingdom Viridiplantae; phylum Streptophyta; class Magnoliopsida; order Asparagales; family Orchidaceae; genus Platanthera; species Platanthera guangdongensis. Next base: position 181,436,554 of record CM077147.1, read on the forward strand.
ATTCACATTTTTACAAGTTAAATTACTTTTTAAATGATTTATTTACCAAGTATGACCTTTACAAAATTTATGAAGGAAGCAATATATAAAATCCTTTAAAAATTATGATAAAATTCAGAGACCTCTATTTATGTCAAAAACCTCTACTGGCCAAGTTCTACTAGATTCCAATTAAACTAAATGATCAAATTAAATCAAATACTGAATTGGATACTTTGATAATTAACAAAGGAACTACCATGAATATAATTCATAAAATTTCAACTAGACCCCTAAGTGTGGTTATTGGCCATGACTAGGTCATGACCAAACCCTAGGAAGCCCAAGAAGACCAAGGAAACCTAAGAATGTAGGTGAGACCACTGTGGTCTGCAAATAGTAAATTCCTGAACCTTTGTTTAAGATAACCATGGGGCTTCACCAAGACTTCAAGACCCCACCATGTTCTCATCAAACCATGGTAAGATCCATTAGATCAATAAGGACCCATGGAGGGCAGTCAAAAGGGTTAAGTTGACCCAAGTCAACCCTAACCCTAAATGGGTCAAACCAACCTACTTAGGGTCAATTGACCATCCCCAAGCCAAGTGGACCCCACCCCAAGCCCACCTAACCCTAGAGTGAGGTCAATGGGTCACCTAGGACCCATTGGGGTCCACCCAAGAGTCTAAGTTGACCAAAGTCAACTCTAACCCTAAATGGGTCAACCTAGCCTACATTGGGTCAAACTGGCCTACACAAGGGCCAATTGAAGTTCCCTTAGCCAAGTGGACCCCACACATACCTTCATAACCATAGTGAGAGGCCAACGGGTCACCAAGGACCCATTGGGGCCAACCAAAAAGGCTAAGTTGACCAAAGTCAACTCTAGCCATAAAGTAGTCAAGGTACCCTACTTAAGGGTCAAGTAACCTCTAAAGGGCCAATACAACCCTACCTAGGCCTCAGGGGAGGCCAATGAGTCACCAAGGACCCATTTGGGCCAACCTCAAAGACCAAATTGACCTAAGTCAACCCTAGCCTAGGTTTGGGTCAAACTAGCCCAAATGGGCTAACTCAAGCTCAAGCCCAACTCACTTGGGCTAACCATATTTTGGTGGATGAAATAAACATGTGGGCTGCCAATATGAGATTTACCAGCCAACTTAGTGACTAGGAGAGAGAGAGAGAGAGAGAGAGAATCTCAAAATTAAAGAATAATTTAGGAGAGAGAAAGAGGTATATTTAAGGGTATTTAGTAGAATAAGCCACTTGGACCCATGCCATCAGCCCCCACATGGGCTGGCCGACCCTTGGAAGTCATGAGAAGGAGCTGGAATGGAGTGGGACCCACCCATGCATGCATGGTGACAATAACAAAGAAATCCCTCCACCTTGCACTTAGGAATTATCACCCTCCCCTCCATACTTCATCTTCTCACTCTCTCCCTCTCCCATTTCAGTCTCATCACTCTCAGAACAAGGAGAGCAGCAGCAGAGAGAGAGAGAAACCGAGCTTTGGCCGTGAAAACTAAGAGAGAAGCGCCGCCGCCGCCGCCGCCATGGTTCCCCGCCGCTCCTCACGTCGCAAGGCCGTAGGGAAGGTCCTCCCTCACCTCTCTCTTCATGCTTAGATCTTAGGAATACCTAGGTTAGGGTTCGGGATCGAATCCCCTCACGGTGGTGGGGGCGAGCTTTTCCGGCGGCTAGGGCGGCCGGAGGTGGCGGCGCCACCTCACCCAAGAGCTTCAAAACTGCCATTAATGGCTGAAAAAATAAGTGTTGGGCTCGGGCTCATTCGATCCCGAACCCTAACCTAGGTATTCCTAAGATCTAAGCATGAAGAGAGAGGTGAGGGAGGAAACGACTTAGTCTTTTTGACTAATGGTCGGTGACCAACTATTTTTAGGAGCTCGTGGAGATGGAGCACCAGCACGTCGAGGAGGCAGGACATGAGGAGCAGATACCGCTTCAGCAGGCTACTACCACTACTGTGCGTCCTCAGGTGGGACGAGATCTGATGTTCTAGCATAGCTTCTGCATTTATGATTTTGTGAGAGAGAGAATTGATGTACTGGGCATAAGCCCTTTTTACTCTTTCATTTGTACTTTATTGTGGACTACTGTGATGTACTATTCATTTCTTCTACATGATTGTACTATGTGACTTGTGGATTGATAGTTTTACATATACAGTTTACTTCTTTCTTCTCATATTGGCCTATAGGTTAATGATCGTACTAGCGGTTTGTCTTGGCGGGTTGAAGACCGCGCGGTCTGGCGGTTTGTCTCAGCCGGCTTGGAGGCCGGGCGGTCTGGCGGTCTGCTCTGGCGGTCTCTCTTCCTCTCTGGTGGTAGCCGTGCGGTTAGCCCTGCTATCTAACCGCGCGGCCTGTGCGGTTTGTTTTGTATAGTCCGCTTAGTCCTGTAAATTTTAGTCCCACATCTCTTATTTGTATTCTCTCATCTCTCCTCCATTCTATATAAAGGAGGGCATACCATTGTAATAGATATCTTTTTTTGGATAATAAAGTTTCAATTATTCAAAAGCTTATCCGCTTGTTCTCTACTTTTCGCTTCTTTTCGCTACTTTCTAACATGGTATCAGAGGACACGGTCTTTTCCTCCTGATTCTGTGCGCTCTCTGCTTCTAGCAGCCTGTTTTCCGCTATCCGCGACCTCTTTCGCGACTTGCCTTCTCTTCTGTCCGCACGGCTTGTTTCTATCCGCGCGGCTTGTTTTCTGACCGCTGCCCTGTTCGCGCGGCTTGCTTCTTGTTCTCTTCTCCTGGTGCCTTTTCGCAGCGACCTGTTTCCTTGTCGCCGCGCTCCTTGCTCTTTCTTGCATCTCCTAGTCTTTGCGGCTTGTGTCTACCTGCTGCGGACTTCTTCTCCCTGTCCGCTTCTGCTTTCCCCTTATCCGCTTGCCCCTATACTAGCGGTTTGCTGCTGTGATCTGCCTGACCGTGCGGGTTGTTCCTTTCTCACCCGCATCTTGGTCGCGGTCACCTGCCCTTCTCCTCTCTTCTGTTCGCTCGGCCTTTTCAGTCCGCGCGACCTCTTCCCCGCTGTGCCTTTGACCTCTTGCTAGCCGCTGCTGTTCGCGCTCTTGTTATTCCCCTCTACCCGTTCCTGCTTGCTAGTCGCGCCGGCCTCATCTTTTGTCGTGCGACCTGTTCTCCTCTGTTCGCCCGACTTTATCAAGCCGTGCGACTTCTTTCCCTCTGCTTTGCTCTCCTTCTTGGTAGCGGCCTTCCTAGCCGCCCGACCTGTTGCTGTTCGCCCGGCTTGGTGCTCTTTTCTCTTCTTGCGGCTTGTTCTTATCGTCGCGGCTTGCTCCTCTCTTGCCTCCATGGCTTTTCCCTCCTCAGGCCTGTCCGCCTCCGTGGTCACTTCTTCTGGTAGTGCTCATGTTGTTACTCACGACAGATGGCTCATCGACTCTGGTGCAACCAATCATATGACAGGAAATCCTAAATATTTCTCTCTTCTTGACACACATGCTCAGTTGCCCCGGTCATTGTTGCTGATGGATCTCCCTCCCCGGTCCATGGGACGGGCATGGTTCAAGTCACTCCCTCTCTCTGCCTGGCTGATACCTTCTATGTGCCCAAGTTTCCGTGCAACTTATTATCGGTTACTTCTTTATGCAAGCAACTACGGTGTTCTGTCATATTCACCCCTCGCTCTTGTACTTTTCAGGATCCGGTTTCCCAACGGACGATTGCTACCGGGACTGAGAGTGGTGGCCTCTACTTCCTCGACAACGTCTCTGCTTTCTCCGCCTTCTCCTCCTCCTCTACAGATCTTCTCCAATGGCATCTTCGCCTTGGACATGCTCCTCCCCGAATTCTCCGCCAGCTCTTGCCGCACCTCCCTCCTCATCATCCTCCTCTAAACTGTGATGCATGTCAACTTGGCAAACATCACCGCTCTTCCTTCCCCCCAACGCAAAGTCGGGGCTCTTCCCGTCCGTTCGACATCGTTCACTCTGACATCTGGGGACCCGCTCCTAACCTCACCATCGGTCGGGGTAGTTCCTATTTTGTCACCTTCATTGATGATTTCTCTCGATGTACATGGGTATATCTTCTCAAAGATCGCTCCGAGCTGTTCTCTGTTTGGACCTCCTTTTATTCTATGGTTAAGACTCAGTTTGATACATCTATTAAACTTCTTCGTTCTGACAATGCTAAGGAGTATCTTAGCCACGACTTCTCCTCCTTTTGTCTTCACCATGGTGTTATTCGTCAAACAAGTTGTGTCTACACCTCCCAACAAAATGGGGTGGCGGAACGCAAAAACCGTCACCTCCTTGATGTCGCTCGTACTATGATGACTCAAATGCATGTTCCTCGCTCCTATTGGGGATATGCTGTCCTCCTCTCCTGCTATCTCATCAATCGCCTTCCCTCCACAGTTCTCCACGGTGCTACCCCCTTCTCCATTCTTTATCCAGACAAGGATCCCTTTCCTCTTCCTCTACACATCTTTGGGTGCACCGCTTTTGTGCACTCTCCCGCTGCCACCTGTGACAAACTCTCACCACGTGCCACCAAATGTGTCTTTCTGGGCTACTCTCCCACTCAGAAAGGATATTGCTGCTTTGACCCTGTTACCCGCAAGCAATTTGTCTCTGCGGATGTCACCTTCTTTGCCAATGCCTCTTACTTCTCTCCCGCTTCCTCTTCTTCTCCTCCTGCCCCTCCTTCTCCTACCAACCCATCTATTCCCTCTACTCCCACTTCTGTTCCGCCCTCTCCACCCCCTCCACCCTCTACTCCACCGTCTTCCCCATCCTCATCCTCTCCACCCTCTACTCCGCTTTCTCCCTCCACTCCGCTGCCATCTCTCTCTACTCTCGGGCCAGCTCTCTCCACCACGGATACTCCGGATACTGAGGCGCCTGCTGACCTGGATCTCCCGATTGCTCTTCGCAAAGGGGTTCGGGCCTGTACCCAACACCCGCTTGCTGCAGTTGTTTCCTATGATCGTCTTACCCCTGCTCGCCGAGCTTTTGCACTGGCTATCTCGGCCACTGCCACCCCCCGTTCCTACCAGGAGGCCCTTACTATTCCTCATTGGAAAGTTGCCATGGATGAGGAGATTGCTACTCTCACTGAACGGGGTACCTGGACCTTTGTTCCTCCTCCCTTCGGCACAGATGTGGTTGGATGTCGCTGGGTCTTCGTGGTGAAGTTTCTACCGGATGGCAGTGTGGATCGTTATAAGGCTCGCCTGGTTGCCAAGGGTTTTACCCAAACTTATGGGATTGATTACTTTGACACTTTCTCTCCCGTGGCTCGTCTCAGCACTATTCGGGTTCTTCTCTCTGTGGCTGTCAACAGGGATTGGCCCATCTCGCAGCTAGATGTTAAGAATGCCTTTCTCTATGGTGATCTGCAGGAGGATGTTTACATGGAGCAACCTCCTGGGTATGTTGCTCAGGGGGAGACACGGGTATGCCGGTTAAAGAAGGCTATCTATGGCCTCAAGCAGAGTCCTCGTGCCTGGTTTGACAAGTTCAGTGGCATTGTTGCGACCATTGGTTTTACACGAAGCTCAGCAGATCACTCCTTGTTTGTTCGGAAAACCGCCTCTGGTCTTGTTGTTCTTGCGGTTTATGTTGATGACATTCTTCTTACTGGCGATGACCAGGATGGGATATTGATGACCAAGAAACACCTTCGTCAGCATCTGGTCACAAAGGATATGGGCTCCCCGAAATACTTTCTGGGAATTGAAATCTCTAGAAAGCCCAACTCCATGGTCCTTTCACAACGGAAGTATGCTCTTGATCTTTTAAAGGAGGCAGGACTGACTGGTGCTAAACCTGCTCGTTGTCCTATGGCTGTTGGAGAAGACAAAACTTGGACAGATGACTCACCTCTTCTCTCCGATCCTACGAGATACCGGCATCTGGTGGGCAAGCTCATATATCTCACGGTAACCAGACCGGACATCTCTTATGCTGTTGGCAAGGTGAGCCAGTTCATGCAAGCTCCGAGGGAGTGTCATCTACAATCTGCTCTGAGGATATTAGAGTATATTAAAGCTGCTCCAGGGAAAGGACTCCTATTTCAGAAAAATGGTCACCTTAGGGTTGAAGCGTACTCTGATTCAAGCTATGCGGATGACAAAGGGGACCGCAAATCGACTTCAGGTTTCTGCACATTTGTTGGAGGCAATCTTGTGAGTTGGAAGAGCAAGAAACAGTCTGTCGTTTCCAGGTCCAGTGCAGAGGCGGAATATCGCAGCATGGCATCGACTACATGTGAGTTGAAGTGGTTGCGGGCTCTCATGCTTGACTTAGGAGAGGTTTACAACTATCCTCTTCCTATGTTCTGTGACAATAAGGCCGCGATACACATTTCCAAAAATCCGGTCTTTCATGAGAGAACAAAACACATAGAAGTCGACTGTCATTTTATTCGGGAAGAAATATTGAAGAAACAGATTTGCACTCCATTTGTTACTTCCGACAACGAGTTGGCAGATGTCTTCACCAAACCGGTGTCCGCTTCCTTTTTCCACATCTGCGACAAGCTGGGCATGATCGATATATATGCTCCAGCTTGAGGGGGAGTGTTGAAGTTAGTGACCGGGCGGACTGGCGGTTTGTCTTGGCGGGTTGAAGACCGCGCGGTCTGGCGGTTTGTCTCAGCCGGCTTGGAGGCCGGACGGTCTGGCGGTCTGCTTTGGCGGTCTCTCTTCCTCTCTGGTGGTAGCCGTGCGGTTAGCCCTGCTATCTAATCGCGCGGCCTGTGCGGTTTGTTTTGTATAGTCCGCTTAGTCCTGTAAATTTTAGTCCCACATCTCTTATTTGTATTCTCTCATCTCTCCTCCATTCTATATAAAGGAGGGCATACCATTGTAATAGATATCTTTTTTTGGATAATAAAGTTTCAATTATTCAAAAGCTTATCCGCTTGTTCTCTACTTTTCGCTTCTTTTCGCTACTTTCTAACACGTACTAGCCGGCAGAATCGACGTGTTGCGGTGTCGACTAACCCGTGAGTTACTGCCACCGTAAGACGGCGGTTCTGGGCATAAGATCCGGTAGCCCTCCTTGGTAAGGGGGAGGGGGATCTTACAAACAATCCCAATAAACAAAACAAAGATTTCGTCACCGAAATCCAGGTTAGGCCTACGGGGATTTCTACCGAAGAAAAGAAACTTATAACATCTCATAAGAAGTGGACACTTGCAACTCTCTTCTCGCAGAGATCAGCGGACACTTGCAAGCAATGTGCCATCCCGGATACTGCCCCCTGCTGGTATGTAGATGCGCCCCCGGAACCGAAGAAGATCATCCTATAGCATGTAGTCCTCGACTTTGCCCCTCTCTAAGGCAACTCTACCCACCAGGGTTGCTCATGTTGAACTCTCTTACTTCTGCCGATAATCAATGCCCGGGTAACCCCTAAGGCAAGACCTATTTGTGTTATATGCAGACCATGTCCTATGGTTACCCTAAAAATGTGATCTTCCAAATCCTTAAGGCATCTTGCCTCTAAATATTTATCCTAGGGTGGTATAGACTAGGGGAACTACCCTATAAATTCTCATAATTTTTCTCGGCCAATTAGTCCTTTAATTAAATCTTTTAATTTAAATACTAGGTCATTTTACACATGAAGTAGTATGATTAGGTATCCACTTACCTAGAAAATTTTTCCTGAGATGTATATTGATAAAATATTGCTGCCTACAGAGTTTCATAATTTTCCTTAAATTATTTATTCTCATTTCCTATTTAATATCAATTCCACACAAATTCCATTTTCCAAATGAAGTATAGGCATTATGTACGCAAAAATTCCAGGAAAATTACAGAACTTTTAAGACACTAATTTATGACTATTGGCAGAGTATCATCAACATTTATTGTGAAATGGCATATAAAATTCCATTATAAGATATTTACCAAAATGCCATTGTATTAATTTAACAAACAACAATGCACCCATTAATTCTGAGAAATTCATGCAAGACTAATAATACCATTTTATGGCAGTAGAATAAATTCCAAATTTTTCAGAGGTATATATCCATTATTTCAAGAATTAATAAAATAAGGGTAAAATGGGTAATTTAAGACATCTACTCCAAAAGTTCTTCAAAACAGAGGAAACATATTTTTCTAAGTCAAATGTGACATTATCTATGCCTTGGCAAAGTTTTGGGATCTGTACTTGAGGAAAACCTATTTTCCAATTTTATTTCCAAAATAGCTATATTTAAAATAAATTCCAATAAATGGAATTTTTGAGTCCAAAAATTTCATGATTAATTTGAGGGATGGCATTTGCCCTAATGAACCACTGAAAATAATTCCAAGACGTTTGCATGTTACCATTGGGCTAAATACACCATATTTGTATTTTTGCTATTTGCTCACCAAGGCATAACATAAGCTAACACATGCAAGTGGATTCTCCAACATGCAGTGAACCCAAGGTGCTGAAAATTTTATCATGCACCAAGGATGTCCCCACTGACCTACCACCAAAATTTGGGGCCATGGGGAGGTGTAGAACTCCTTATATTTCATTTATTTATATTTTGCTATTTTAGCAAAAACTATAGGAAAATATTCTCTAAAAATTCCTAAATTTTGGCAGGAGCTAAGTATGCCCTAATCATGCATGTGCCCAAAATTTGGGTCCATGGTGACCAATAGTTAACCACAACCTGTAATTGTATAGTCGTAGCTCAAAATTTTCAAAATTTTTGCGCTTTTTCAAAATACGATTTATACATGCAATTTCAGGAAAAGTGTTCAACACGAAAGTTGTAAATATCGACGAGATCTACAACTTTCGTGGTGAACATGTTTCCTGAAATTGCATGTACAAGACGTATTTCGAAAAGGCGCAAAACCAGGGCATATTTCCAAAGTACGTCCTGTACATGCATTTTTAGAAAAAGTGATCAACACGAAAGTTGTAGATCTCGTCGATATCTACAACTTTCGTGTTGAACACTTTTCCTGATATTGCATGTACAAGGCGTATTTCGAAAAAGCGCGAAAAATTAGAAAATTTTGGGGTGCGACAAGTAAAATAGTGGGTTGCGGTTAACAATCACCTAATAAAATACAATCTTTTTTTTATCATTTTTCTTTCTTCTTTGGTGATTGCTAAGCTCAATTTGTTATTGGCTTGTCGCATTTCAAAATCTCCTAATTTTTCATGTCTTTTCAAAATACATTCAATTTCAGAAAAAGTGTTCAACTCGAAAGTTGTAGATCTCGTCGAGTTGTAGAGTTGAACACTTTTTCTGAAATTGCATGTACAAGACGTATTTTTGAAAGGCGCAAAATCTGGGCAAATTTCCAAAGTATGTCATGTACATGCATTTTTAGGAAAAGTGCTCAACACGAAAGTTGTATATCTCGACGAGATCTATAACTTTCGTGTTGAGCACTTTTCCTAAAATTGCATGTGCAAGGCGTATTTCGAAATGACGCGAAAAGTTATGAGATTTTGGGGTGCAATTAGCCAATAACGGATTGTGGTTAACAATCGTCTTCTCTTTTTAGCATTGGATTGTTGATGGGACGGCTCACAGTTCTTCCTTATCCACCTTTATGTGGGTTACTCTTACCGAATTCTGACTCGTAACCCACACTAAAATAGGGGTGAAAATGCGGAGAAATAATTAGGTACGTGTAACCCTCGGTGATTAATCATGCTCGAAAATTTGTGCTAGCTGAAATACACAACGGGATTGGGCGCCAGGCGCGGTGATCTTGGGTGAGAGTAACACACCAATAAATTTATTGAAAAAAATGATTATTTTTGAAGGAGTTGACCCCAATTTATAAAAGAACCGTTTGTGAATTGCAGAGTTTCCCTCTACCCCCCACTAGCATCATGGGGAGTTATACGCATAACCACCACAGACGCGATCCGTGCACCCGATTTGCTTGATAACTACCGCAAGTGAGATCCCAACCGCCACGCGGGATCCCGTGCGTCAGGCCTTCCGCCACCAACCGGTGGCACCGGGCGGCCCCGCAAGCCCCCCTTCCTTTGGCCGCCCGAGAATGGTTGGTCTCGGCCGCGGCCGGCCCTGCAGAGGTTGGTCACCCCTATCTTTGGCCGCTTGGTCGCGGGCGGCCTCGACCACAGCCGGCCTCAAGGGTCGGTCGCCCCGCCCTGAGGTCACTCAGTCGCCCCCTTGAGACCGCCCGGTCATTGACAGCCTCAACTGCAGCTGGCCCCAAGGTTCAGCCCCCCCCCCCCCCACCCTTGTGGTCGCCCGGTCGCGGGCGGCCTCGCCGCGATCGGCCACACAAGTGTCGGACGCCCTCCCATCAAGGCCGCCTGGAGGCGGGCGGCCGAGACCGCGGCCGGCCTCCCTTCAGGCCGCCCTGGCGCGGGCGGCCTCGCCCCGGTTATCAGCCCTTGGGGCTGGCCATGGCCATGGGCGGCCCCGGGCGTGGCCGCCCTTGAGGGAGGCGGCCGCCCGTTGGTCGTCTGGGCCAAGGGAGGCACCTTGCGGCCCCCAGCGCAGCCGCCCCCGGCATAGCCGCCCCCGGCGTCGTTGCCCCCGGCGCAGCTGCCCGTCGTGCACGGGAGGGCGGTCGCCGCCATCGTCGTCGGTCTCGGGCCTCCATCCTGCGCGGGCAAGCCCTTTTTGGCCCAAGGGCAGGATCGTCATTTTCCCAAAGATGACAATCTGCATGCTCAAATTTGAGCGCTCCCATTGGACGGTCAGCAAGTTATTTGGTTAAATTACCGGAGCGACCCCATAAAAATCTATAAATAGACTGGATTTTATTTCATTTGGATCTTTTTTCAATTCTGGGAATTCTCTAACTGTATTCTCTCTCTCTCACACACACACTACTCTCTCTCTCCACTCTCCCTCTCAGCAAGACTTCAATCCAAGATTGCTCCCACAAAATTCTGTCAAAGCCCATCAAGTCAAGTGAAGTCTGCCAAGAGGCGAGAATAGTTTGGGAAGTACGCAGACTCATACGCGACGCACAGAACTTTTCGTCGTTCATAAGACTACAAAGCAAGCGACAAGTCCACGCCGTCACCACGTTAGATCCGTTCATAAGACCATATTTTGCAGTCCAGAAGACCATATTTTGTCATATTAACTTATGTAACATTCACAAATGCTTTGTCATATTAACATCATTGGTTATTACACACATCACAAATGCTTTATGTCAACATAGAACGATAGTTCACCGCTTTTCGTGGATAGTTAACCTCACTAGCCCCACATATCGTGGCTAGACGATGGCATCTCCACTTCCAGGCCGCCCACACACGAATAATCCTAGGCCCCAACATAAAGTCCATAGACCGTACTATACACTCCCCGTCGATATAGATGGTCACAATCTTCTCAACCACTGAGGGTCCGCCACTAAGCTCTCTATCAGGGTCATTCTTGTAGTGCCGACTCACCCGCCGCCAAATTATTCATTTATTTATTTAACACTCCATGTCGACATAGAATGATAGTTCACCGTTTTTCATGGGTAGCTAACCTCACTGGCCTCACACAGCGTTGCTGAACGATGGCAATGGAGCGGTGCATCTCCACTTCCAGGCTGCTCACACACGAGCAATTCTAGGCCCCAACATACGGTCCGTAGACCGTACTTTACACATCTCGTCGGTATAGACAGCCACAATCCTCTCAACCACTCAAGGTCGGCCTCTAAACTCTCCATTAGTATGAATACGGAAGAGTCGGCTCGCCCGCCGCCAAATAATTACACATCATATATCTTCATCACAAACCTAGTGTTGAAATTTTATCGTTATGTCCCCTCTTAGCAATGTTGATTATCTCCTGCATGGTAATCACTTCATAACCTCAAATCGCCACCTCCTAAGATTGTAGTCAACCCAATAATCGTTGGGGTCATTTATCGGAACCTCCCCTCTAACTTTGTTAAATTACTAATAACACCTCTCTTAAGTTTGAAATTACAAAAACTTTTCCTAAATTTTTCATTTCATTACAAAAATCTCCCTTAAAGTTTTAATTTCATAACATCCATGCACGAAAACATCCCCATCGGTGTACAGTGCCCATGAGGTATTTTTCTTCATGGATGTAATGAAATGAAAAGTCCGGAGCAGGTTTTTATAATGAAATGAAAACTTGAGAAGAGTTTTTTTGTAATTTCAAAAATAAGAGAAGTGTTCCCACTAATTATGCTAATTTACAGAAAAAGTTTGGGTAATTGTTTCTAATTGTTACGAACACCCTCATTAAAGACACAGTATACATGTATAACACAATTCCACATTCAGCGACTAACATCCTTCCAAATTTATAGTCTCCTAAAAATCTCAATCCATAACTATTTGATGGTGTTCTATATTTAGACAACATTAGAGTTTTCCTCGAGTTAACAAGTGGAAGGATCCTTAAATAAAACTTGTTATATTTAGTGATCGTGCCGATCTGGATTTCAACATTCTATTGGTTTCCACAACCCCAAGATAGACGGCAGGAGGTCGCACGGACCACGCAGGTCGGGTGGCCTCAGCCGCATAGGCCGTGTAAGCATGCGGTTTGTGCGGAGGTCGTGCATGCTGCGCAAGCGCACGGCCTTCGCTCAGCAACCTACCCTCAGCCGCATAGGTCGTGTAAGCGCACGGTTGGGTATCAAATCTCCGCTAAGGAGCTTGATAAAGGGGGTCGGGGGTTCGATCCCACGCCTCAACAACCTACCCCAGTCGGCCACGGATCTGGATATCATGTGCCCCCTCAAATGGGTCCCACCGTGATTTCTAACAAAAGATGGCCACAATAGAAAAGAATGCACCTTTTTCATTCATTTGAAATAATTTGAATCATTTAAAACTAGAAAATGAAAGAAAAATTAGAATTGATTCTAATCGTGCAATGGGTGCAATGGCTTCTTCAAAATCTAATCCCTAAATTTGAGAAAAATCATTGAGCTGCTAGTATATCATTATTTCTAGTTATCTTACACTCATCATCCAATTTATTTTCAAAGATCAACTTAATTCCAACTATCGGATCTTTACACGGACGCTCAACTAGTTTCCAAACTTTGTTTCGCGCAAATTTATTAAGTTCAATCATTTATAAACATAAACAAAACTCGTCATTTAATGTTTATACATTTTAAGGTTCAATTTCAATGATAAAACATAGATTTGAAAATGATTCACATAAAGAAGAACATGTTGGAGCATGCGTTCCACGTTTTCTGGTTTGATAATAACAAATCTTATTTGTATTTCATCTTTGTGAGTTTATGATGTGCAGATATCACAGGTCTAGCTCTATTATCTTTTGGGAGATGTTTCGGGTCAGAACAGATGAGTTTAGGAGATATCGCCAGACGATATTGGGTATCATCCATAGGCGACAGCGTCGTTCGACGAATCTGCGATCGACGATCGATGATCGGCGTTCAACGAATCTGCCATGCAAAAATCAGGAGTTTGTGGGACACGTGGCGGCCGTTATCGATATCGCCAGGTGGCGATACCCAGTGTCTCCAGACGACAGTCGACGTTTGACGATCGACGGATCTGCGATGTGAAAATGTGGAGTTCGTAGGACACGTGACAGCAGTTACCGATATCGCTAGATGACAATACCCAATGTCGCCAGACAATATCGCCAAAGTATAAAAGTCATTCAATTTTCTGAGGAGATTATGAATTTCAGTATCTGTAGTGCACATTCCTGTTTAGACAAATCAGAGAGCTCCAGATTTCAGATTTACTTCATATTCTCAAGAAAGCCAGAGCGCAAAAGATCGACGGCACGTACGCGACATTCAAAGCAACACTGACAAGGATTCGTCGGTATCTTCAGCGCATTGTTTGAAGGGAGTTTCAATTCAAAAGTTTTCAATTTGTTTTGTTCTTATTCATATTGTAAACATATTGTAATTGAGAGGAGAAATCGCTGCTTTGTGCGTGCCATCTAAGTCCTTGAGTGGCTTAAGGGAAATCATCGTCTTGTACGTGGCGTCTAAGTCCTTGTGTGGCTTAGGGGAAAATCACTGACTTGTGCGTGACGTACAAGTCCTTGTGTAGCTTAGGGAGAAATCGTTGTCGTGTGTGCAGCGTCTAGATCGTGGTAGATCTAGGGGAGGTTAGTAGCAAGATCCAGGGAGAGATACGCTTTAGCCTGCCGGTTCTTGGTAGAAGGACCGACGAAACAAAAGTAAATTGTATTTTTCATAAGTTTTTTGTCTTTAGCTCTATAGAGATACTTTGTATTCATTTTTAGCACATTTGAAATAAATTTTTATTGTTTTCACTTCTATATATTTCGGAGTGTTCGAGTCTGCTTATGAAAAATTAGTCTTCATTTCATAATTTCATTATTTTTGTTCACCAAGTAAACTTTGTTTAGTTAAAGAAAATTAATTAACCCTTATTCACCCCTCCCTCTAAGGACACCGTAAGATCCAACACTTGGTGTCAGAAGGAGATTGATGAGGATGTAGACTCCATGTACACAATATTTAGTAAGATAGTGAACGAGTTACACGATCTAAAGTAGACTCCATGTACACAAGGATTCTTGGAAAGAGTTTCTCAAACGAAGATTTGGTAAGAAAAATTCTTAGGTCGCTTCCCCCAAAGTTTAACCAGAAGTTGACTGCCATCTCAAAGTCACACAATCTAAAGTCTCTTCAAATTGAGAATCTGATAGGCAATCTGAAAACCCACGAAGTAGAGTTGAGGATTCAACAACAGGAGTATAGCTTGGAGCCAAGAAAGAAAGCTTTGACGTTAAAGTCCAAGAAGGAAGTGGAAAGTGAGTCTGATGAGAGTGACGATGGAGATGAAGAGAGCCTGTTTGTAAAGAAATTTAGGAAGTTCATGAGAAATCCTAAAAGAAGAAATTCTTTTAGGAAATTTTTCAAGAAGCAAGAGTCTGGGTATAGGAAAGGAAAAGCCCAAGCTGAAGGAAAGGATGTTGAAGAGATATCACCACCTTAGTGCTATCACTGCAGAAGAGTTGGCCACATTAAGAGTCAGTGCTCAAAATATCTGAAAGAGCAAAAGGAGAAGCGGTACAAGAAGAAGGATAAGAATAAAGTTCTAAAGGCTGAAACCTGGGATGACGTCATATCTGAGGAGTCAAGCAGTTCAAGCTCAGAGACTGAAGAGGAGGCCAACATGTGTCTGATGGGAAAGGGCGTCTCATCATCTGATGACGAAAGCAGTGTCTAGAGCGACACTGAGATAAATTCTCATTCTTATGAAGATTTGTATAATGAATTTTTACAAACATGCAAGTATTTTGATAAAAGTTTGAATGAAATTAAATTGCTGAAATCTGAAAATAAAAAATTGAAAAATGAAGTAAAAATACTTGGGAAGGAGAAAGTGACTTATCAAGAGCATTGTCCGTCTTCGATAAGGATACTAGAACTTGAGAAAGATCTATGTAAGTCTCGGTCTCGGGTTGAATCTATTACAAGAGAGAAAGAGGTCTTAAAGAGATCTCTAAAGCTTTCTCAATCTCAAGTGGAAGACAACAAAAAGTCCTTCGCAAGCCGATGTATCACCATTGTTGCTGAAAACACTGCATTGAGAGGACGAGTCTGTGATCTAGAAATGACCACTAACAAGTTTGGAATGAGTCAAAAGTCACTGAATATGATCTTGGCGAGCCAGTGCTATAGTTCGACAAAATTCGGACTTGGTTACTCTCCAGAACACTATCGCCCGACGACATCCACTATCGTCGGCGATAAAAAAAATCCAGAAAATCATTTTTTAAAATTTAAATATTAAATCCACTGTCTCTGTTGCTCCCAACAAAAGTTCAAAATTTATTTTGAAAAACCCATCAACTTCTTTCATCACGTGTGCCAAATGTAATAAGTTTGGTCACACAACACACACTTGTAAGAAGACGGGACTGTACAACCCAGTGTCTGGCGAGTGAGGTCACCAAGAACCATACCGAGCGGTTCAGATCGTCCAAGCAACGGGCGAGCCCAGCCAAGGACTGAAGATTGTGAGCGAGCTCGGCAAGGAGAAGCCGAACCCGAGCTCGGCATTCGTCGACCGCGAGCTCGGTATACGCCGAGCTAGGCCAGGATTCGTCGAGCTGTGGTCGACTAATGAAAGCCGACTGATGGGCAAGCTCGCCATCCCGAATCGCGCTCGCGCAAAGGAGCTCAGCAACAGCCGGCGAGCAGGATCTGCCGAGGTGGCCAGGCTCCCCAGCTCGCCCAGATACAAGAGGTACTTTTTACTGTTTTGCCCCCGCTGGTCTGCCTATAACCCTTCAAAACAACGGAGTTTGGCTGTTGGCAGACCCATCCAAGAGTTTTTTGGTAACTTCAGGTCAGTATAGTTTGGTTATTGACAGTTCATATCCTGAAAACTATAAATAGGACCCAAGGGGTACTCCAGAAGGCATGCTTCCTGTGCTCTCCTGCTCTAGTTTTCAAGTGCTTTCTGAGGGTACCTTAGCTCGGCCTCTGGTTAAGGAGGGGAGGCACTCTCAGATCTTCCGGGTGTGTGGTGGGTCCTCCCCGTCGAGCCCTTGGGTCGGTTCCTCTGCTTTCTTTTGTTGTTTTGCTTGCATGAGCGAAGTAGGCACACGACCACCCCTTCCCCGAGGACGAACTTCACAGGAGACCGAGATTTCAGTTTCAACATTTTGGTGCGGTGAGCGTGGAGCGTGGTCAGTGCAGAAAAGCTTCAGCAAGCCCGATGACAGGAGGACAGGGATCTGACAGGCAGGACACGCCCTCCCCCTCGCCTCTCGACATAGTGAGGATATTCGAGGATTTCAGGAGTGAGGTGTTGAACCTCGTCAAGTTCGCCCTCGGCACGCGGGCTGAGTGCTCGACTCCGGCAGCCCAGATCGCGACCGCCCCCTCTCTGGGCGAGGACGCCCCCGACAGGCGAGCTGGGAAGGAGGTGTCCGAGGAAGGCCGTCGGTGCGAGCTCCCCGGACGGGAGCTCTTCCCGGGCTCGGCAGGCCGAGGCCGGTTCGGCGAGCTAGGCTCGCGAGACTCGTCAGCTCGCCCAGTGGGGGGAGGAAGCCCCTTCAGTGACTTGGTTTCCTCTACCCCAGTTCCAGATGGGTTCAGGGAACTCGAGATGTCTTACTACACCGGGAAGGGAGACCCGGTCCAACACGTTCAATGGTTCGAGGATGTGGTTTCAATCCGGCAGATGTCGGACGTATTCAAGTGCCGACTCTTCGCTATCACCCTCAAGGAGAAGACAAGGGAGTGGTTCCACCAGCTACCGACCAGCTCCATCTACTGCTTCGAGGACCTGCGCCGGGGGTTCATGCTGAGGTTCACTACCTCGAAGAGGAGGAAGAAGGAGTCGGAATCTCTGTTCCACATCAAGCAGGGGGTGAATGAGACGCTGGGGAGCTACGTGTATCGGTTCCAGGAAGAGGTTACTCAGGTCCAGGAGATGTCGGGCCATAGTTTGATGATGGCCTTTACCCTGGGCCTGCAACATAGATTCTTCAGGATGGTGCTGAAGAGAGTTCCCCCCTCTCCTACGAGGACCTGATGGAGAGGGCGGCGAGAGAAGTTGACGTGGAGGCGTCAATCCCGGAGTTTGCACGGAAGCTGGCCAGGTGGGCCACGGAGGAGGAGAAGGAATCGAGAGGAGGAAGGGGACAGGAAAAGAGGAGAGGAGAGCCCCGGCAGAGGGAGCAGAGGCAGCTCCAGGGGCAGTAGCAGCCTAGGTGGGGGCGTTAGGAGCCCGACTGTCGGCTGAGCTGGAGGCCTGAGTGGCAAGGGCAGGGGCCACAGAGAGGATACCAAGGAAGGGATCTCCATCAAGGGGGGCAAGATCAATTCCACCCCCCGGGCTGGAGGCAGGCTCAGAGGCCCCGATTCCCCGATCAAGAAGAGGCTATGACCATAGCCATGGGGGAGAGGAGGAGAGTATCCAGGAGGAGGAGGAGAGAAGTTCGGGTGGAGTGGCCCTATTGCGACTTCCAGCAAGAGGAGGGGCACGCCACAGCCACGTGCCCGGAATTCCTTGAAATGAGAGGGAATAGGGAGCAGCAGCAGCAGCAGGGGCGGTAGGAAGTCAGGATCGAGGAGGTCTTTCCTCGGTCAGAGGAGGACCGTTGCGAAGACCGGGTGGACATTGGGACCCGAGGAGGGATCAGAGTGATCCACGGAGGAGTGGGGGTCGAGGCTTCCCGGAAGGCGAGCCTCCACACCATGTACCATCGGAGCGTTGCCTCCACATCCCAAACCCCACCCCCAGAAGAGAGTATCACCTTCTCTAGGAGCGACATGCCGGATCACGAGGATCCATTCTGTGATGCGCTGGTCATCAAGGCGGCCATCGAAAATTTTACCGTCTCCCGGATCCTCGTTGACAACGGAAGCTCCGTCAACGTCGTCTTCAAGAAGACATTTGATGCGATGAAGGTGGAGGCGAAGAGGGTGCTGGCCTCGGACGGACCCTTGTTCGGGTTTTCGGGGGAGAGGAAGGAAGTGGAGGGAGGAGTCGACCTCCATGTCACCCTGGGGGGGGGGGGAGCAGTCCAGAAACTGCAGGTTCGTCATCGTGGATGCCCCCAGCAACTACAGCGTCATCTTCGGTAGGCCTCTTATCAGCGCCTTCCGCTGCGTCCCCTCATCATTCCATCAATGCTTGAAGTTCAATGCTGAGGGGATTCAGGTCAGGGTCGGGGGGAACCCAAGGTGGCACGGGAATGCTATGTCACCGCTGTGAACTCCATCTCTTGGCAGGAGGGAGCCGAGGAGATGGGGAGAAGGATGGAGAAGGTTGAGCAGAAATCATGCAGGGAGGAGCTGGAGGTGGAAAACCGCGCAGAGGGAGAGACAGCAGGAAGAGACCAGGAGGGGATGGCCGAAATGATGGCCGTGGAGGAAGAGGTGGAGGTGGAGGTCCCCATTCCGGAGGAAAGGGATGCTGAAGGATGGGGGGAGCAGTCCAGATTGGAGGCCGCGGAGGAAGTGGTGGAGTTGGAGGCCCTCACCCGTGGAGGCAGGGTGGAGAAGGTCCGCGTCAGCGGAGGGCTGACCCTGGAGGACCAAGGCAGGTTGATGGAGTGCATCCAGAAGAATGTGGACATCTTTGCATGGAACGCCGCGGAGATGCCGGGGGTTGACGCGGATGTGGCCTGCCACCGCCTCAACCTGGACCCGGGAACACGCCCCGTCCAACAAAAGAAGAGGTCCACTGCGGACAAGCTGGCAGAGCCCATCAGAGAGGAGGTGGCAAAGCTTCTCAAGGCCGACTTCGTGTCCGAAATCCAATACCCCGGCTGGGTCTCCAATGTGGTCATGGTCAAAAATGGAGACGGCCGGTGGCGAATGTGTATCGATTTCTCTTTACTTAAGTTAGAACCCGCCAACCCATTAGTTCATCTCAAAACCCAGGTGTTGAGATGAAGGGTGGCGGGGTACATGAACACAAAGTGGAGAAGTCTGCAGGCGGTGTGGGATTAACCCCAACCACAGGACTGCGGGGATATTCCGCCATAAGGGGGCCCACCGGGGTCAACACACAGACCTAGAACGCGATGGGGAAGCCAAATACGCGGTCTCACACACACGTGTCCTGCTAGCTAATATAATTTCAACACACCCCCGCAGCAGGACAACCTCGTCTTGATACCAAGTTAGAACCCGCCAACCCATTAGTTCATCTCAAAACCCAGGTGTTGAGATGAAGGGTGGCGGGGTACATGAACACAAAGTGGAGAAGTCTGCTGGCGGTGTGAGATTAACCCCAATCATAGGACCGCGGGGATATTCCGCCATAAGGGGCCCACCGGGGTCAACACACAGACCTGGAACGCGATGGGGAAGCCAAATACGCGGTCCCACACACACGTGTCCCGCTGGCTAATATAATCTCAACAACTTAATAAAGTTTGTCCTAAGGACTGTTATCCTTTGCCTCGGATCGACGCGCTGGTTGACTCAGCCGTTGGTTTTTCTATAATGAGTTTTCTAGATATTTTTTCAGGTTATCATCAAATCAGGATGCACCCCCCGGACATCAAGGATATCTCGTTCATCACGGGGGATGGATGCTACTATTATAAGATGATGCCCTTCGGGCTAAAGAACGCAGGGGCGACATACCAGAAGATGATGGATAGAGTCTTCAAAGTGCAAAAGGGGAGGAACCTGGAGGTGTATGTGGATGACCTTATGATCAAGAGTCAGGATGTGGACTCCCACCTCCAAGACTTAGAGGAGACCTTTGCCAAGGATAGAGGAGACCCTGCGCAAGTACAAGATGCGGTTGAACCCCCTGAAATGTGTCTTCGGGGCTAGCAGGGGGAAGTTCTTGGGGAATCTCCTCACCCCTGTGGGGGTCGAGCCTAATCCTGACAAGGTCAAGGCTATCATGGATCTAGGGTCGCCACGGAATATCAAGGAGGTGCAACACCTGGCAGGAAAGTTGGCAGGGCTAAGTAGGTTCCTCTCCCGGGCTGGAGAAAAATGCTCCCCCTTCTTCAAAACGCTAAGGGGCGGCCAAAGGTTTGAATGGACCAAGGAGTGCGAGGAGGCATTCCAGGCCCTCAAGATGCAGTTGACCCAGGATCCGCTTCACCAAGGGCCCAAGGAGGGGGAGGACCTGTTTCTGTACCTCGGGGTCGGGGCAGAGGCCTT
Organism: Platanthera guangdongensis; assembly: GCA_039583875.1. Lineage (NCBI taxonomy): Eukaryota > Viridiplantae > Streptophyta > Magnoliopsida > Asparagales > Orchidaceae > Platanthera > Platanthera guangdongensis. Next base: position 181,457,161 of record CM077147.1, read on the forward strand.
GAGCTCCGTCCTAGTTCGGGAGGAGGGGAAGAAGCAGCTCCCTATTTACTACGTGAGTCGGGTCCTGAGGAAGGCCGAGCTCCAGTATCCGATTTTGAAGAAGCTGGCTTTCACCCTGATCATCTCAGCCCGAAGATTGCGACCTTATTTCCAGGCACACTCAATCCGATTGGTGACTGACCATCCTCTCCGCAACATCTTTGAGGGGGTGGAGCATTCTGGTAGGATGACCAAGTGGTCGGTGGAGTTGAGTGAGTTTGACGTTTCTTTCGTTCCGCGCCTCTCGATCAAAGCTCAAGCGATGGCCGACTTCTTGGCTGACTATGTGATTGAGGTGGCGGAGGAAGAGCTCACTCATTCGACTCCTTGGAAGGTAAAGGTGGACTGCGCCACGGGGAGGCATTCCCTAGGAGTCAGAGTGAACTTGGAGAGCCCTCAGGGGACTAGGATTGAGTAGACGGTAGTGGTTCACTTTCCCATCACCAACAATCAAGCCGAGTATGAGGCTGTGATAGCGGGGCTGCGCCTGGCCAGGGAGCTGGGGGTGCTGGACGTGGAGGTCCTTACCGACTCCATGGTGGTAGCTTCCCAGATCAACGGGGAGTTTGAAGCAAGAGAGCCTACCCTGCGGTTGTACCTAGCCAAGGTAAAGGGGGTCATCGACACGTTCCAAACTTTTTCCATCTAGCACGTGCCCCAGGAGGAAAATGAGCAGGTCAATCAGCTCGCAAAGCACGGTCCTCAGGTGGGGGGTACCATCACCGACCTATTCCGCCCCTCCATTGAAGAAGGAGAGCTTATGAAGATAGACCAACGACCTTCATGGATGGACCCAGTTGTAACTTTCCTTTCCACGAGAGAGTATGCGGAGGGGGCAGATAAGAAGAAGCTCAGGCATAAGTCAGCGTATTACCTCCTCCAGGACGGGCAACTGTATAGGAAGACACTCTCGAGGATGTTGGCTCGTTGCGTGGCCGAGGGGGAGGTACAAAGAATCTTGGAGGAGGTCCACTCCGGAGAGTGTGGGAGTCACTCCGGGAGTCGGACCCTGGAAGGGAGGATCGTCAGGCAGGGGTACTTTTGGCCCACCCTGGGCCATGATGCAACAGAGTTCACAAGAAGGTGCCACAAATGCCAGTTGTTTGCCCCCCTCCAGCTACAACCGGCCCAGCGACTCAAAAGTATCACGGCCCTCTGGCCCTTCTCCATTTGGGGGATGGATTTGGTTGGACCGTTCCCCCAGGCCAGTGGGCAGAGGAGATTCCTCCTAGTAATGATCGATTATTTCTCCAAGTGGTTGGAAGTGAAGGCGCTGGCCAAGGTGACCTCCCAGGCTATCAGAAATTTTGTCTGGGGGTAGATCATATGCCGCCATGGGCTTCCCCAGGCCATTGTCACGGACAATGGGCCCCAGTTTGCCAGCGCTGAGTTCACCAGTTTTTGCGAGCAGGTTGGAATCGACCTCAGGTTCGCCTCGGTCCATCACCCTAGGAGCAACGGGCAGGTGGAGGCCGCGAACAAGATCATTGTCAACCTCCTGAAAAATAAAGTGGAAAATCTGAAGGGAAGCTGGGTGGAGCAGCTCCCCGCGGTTCTCTGGACCCCCAACACAGCTATCGGGGAGACCCCCTTCAAACTCTCTCATGGGTGTGAGGCGGTGCTCCCCGTAGAGTTTGAAGTTCAGACACCTCGAGTTGTTGCGGCCAGGTAAGGCATGGTAGAATGGCAAGCTGAGAATGATGAGGAGTTGCGGCTCTCCCTTGACATGGTGGAGGAACTGTAGGATCTTTCCGCCCTCCGGCAGGAAGTGGTGAAGAGACGGATGGCCAAGTACTTCGACAAGCACGTCAGAGTCAAACAATTTGTGGAGGGGGACTTGGTACTGAAGAAGGTGGATGCAGCAGGGAGATCGGCAACCGTGGGGAAGCTCAACCCCAGCTGGGAATGCCCATTTATTGTAAAAGAAGCATTGAAATCTGGGGGGTATCGACTCCAAAATGTAGAGGGCGAGACCCTAAGTCTCACCTGGAGTGGAGACGACTTAAAACACTTTTTCCCTTGAAACTTGTAAGTTGTGCCTTGATTTTTAATGAAAATTCTTCAATATGCCCATGTTGTTGCTATGAGCTCGCATGAAGAAGTAAAGTGAATTTGGACCCAGAGTAGATCCCGCTGTCAGGCTCTCACCTAGCTGGCAGGGCTGGAAGTCACTCGATGGTGTTAGTAGTGGACCCAGAGCAAATCCCGCTATCAGGCTCTCACCTAGCTGGCAGGGCTGGAAGTCACTCGGTGTCATCCTTGGGCCTCGAGCAGATCCCGCTGTCAGGATCTCACCTAGGTGGCAGGGCTGGAAGTCACTCGGTCGTGTTAGTAGTGGACCCCGAGCAGATCCCGCTGTCAGGCTCTCACCTAGCTGGCAGGGCTGGAAGTCACTCGGTGTCATCCTTGGGCCTCGAGCAGATCCCGCTGTCAGGATCTCACCTAGCTGGCAGAACTGGAAGTCACTCGATGGTGTTAGTAGTGGACCCCGAGCAGATCCCGCTGTCAGACTCTCACCTAGCTGGCAGGGCTGGAGGTCACTCGGTGTCATCCTTGGGCCTCGAGCAGATCCCGCTGTCAGGCTCTCACCTAGCTGGCAGGGCTGGAAGTCACTCGATGGTGTTAGTAGTGGACCGCGAGCAGATCCCGCTATCAGGCTCTCACCTAGCTGGCAGGGCTGGAAGTCACTCGGTGTCATCCTTGGGCCTCGAGCAGATCCCGCTGTCAGGCTCTCACCTAGATGGCAGGGCTGAAAGTCACTCGATGGTGTTAGTAGTGGACCCCGAGCAGATTCCGCTGTCAGGCTCTCACCTAGCTAGCAGGGCTGTAAGTCACTCGGTGTCATCTTTGGGCCTCGAGCAGATCCCGCTGTCAGGCTCTCACCTAGCTGGCAGGGCTGGAAGTCACTCGATGGTGTTAGTAGTGGACCCCGAGCAGATCCCACTGTCAGGCTCTCACCAAGCTGACAGGCTCAAGGTCACCCAGAGAAGTCCTTCCCCCCCAGGTAGTGCCTAACAAACTTGGCCTGTCCGAGAGAGGAGAGCTCGGTATGGGCGAGTTCAAGCTCGCTGCCCTAGCTCGGGCTCGGCAGAAGACCGACAGGATAGAGCTTTGGATCTCGCTAAGAGGAGGAGGGCCCCGCCGGGCCGCCTCGTCCCCCCGCTATGTTTTACTTGGAAAGATTTAGAAAAGTTGGTCTCACCTCGATAAGATGACGGACAGCTCGCGAGCAAGCTGGGGCGAATCCTGAGAATTGGCAAGCCAGGCCCTGGGACCTCGCCAAGGGGAGGCCGATCCTGCCGAAAGGCCCCGCCCCGGCTTTATTTTACTTGGGAAATTCAGTGAGTTTTATTTTTGATTAAGAAGGCCAAGGACAGCTCGCGAGCGAGCTGCGGCAAAGCCCTGGGAATTGCCGAGCACTCAAGATACTCTCTCGCTGGCGCGTACTAATGACTATCCTACACACAGTACCTGTCTATGCAAGGTCGCTTGGGGAAGTACTCGCGGATATGCAGAACACAGAAAAAAGAAAACAAAAAAATTGCACGGGTATGATCAAAAATCTTTTTTCATTAAATAAAGGTGTTTACAGGGGCTCGCCTCGGCGAGTAAACAAAAGAAGAAGAAGAATATACATTTAGGCCTCGCCCCCCCCCCCCCCCCCCCCGCCAGACTGGTCCTCCCCTTCGCCCGATCGATCCTAGAAGCCCTTCCCGAACATCGCGTCCACACTATCCTCCTTCTCGCTGGGCGGCGGCGCCGGGAACAAGCTCGGCATCAGGTCCTTGGCGGAGATCTCCTCGCACCCCTCCACCAGCACCCCAGTGTCCTTCATCATTTGGAGGGTGCTTTCGGCAGCTTGGATGGAGTTGATCCGCAGCCTCTCGGCGAGGTCGGTCTCGCCAAAGACCCGTGGCCTCTTATAGGGGAGGGTAGGGTCGACGTCACGGGTCAAGAAGAAGATCTCCGCCGGGCGGCGGGCCTCGCGGCTGAGGTTTTGATTCTCCTCCTTCAGCCTCGCATTCGCCCCCTCCAGCTTGGCAAGCCGGGCGCGCAGCTGGCCGATCTCCTCCTTGTTGAAGTATTGACCGGGCGGCCTTGCGGTCTTGTCCAGCGGTTTGTTGACCGAGCGGTCTAGCGGTCTCACTCTGAAGCATGGAGACCGGGCGGTCTATCGGTCTCCCATTGCGGCCTGTTCTATCCTGCTGGAGTTGCCGAGCGGTTAACGCATTTGTCTAACCGCGCGGCCTATGCGGTCTCCTTTATTTCTAGCCGCTCAGTACTGTAAATGTTTAGTCCCACATTGTTTGTTTGTACTCTCACATATCCCCTCCATTCTATAAAAGGGAGGTCATACCTTTGTAAATGACATCTTTTTTTTGGATAAAAAAATTTCAATTATTCAAAAGTCTATCTGTTTGTACTTGCATGTTCGCTACTTTCTACATGGTATCAGAGGACACGGTCTTTTCCTCCTGATTGTGTGCGCTCTCTGATTCTCGCGGCTTGTTTTCTCCTTTCCGTGACCTGTCTTTGCGACTTGCCTTCTCTTCTGTCCGCTGCCCTGTTCGCGCGGCTTGTTTATGTCCGCTGCCCTGTTCGCGCGGCTTTCTCTTCTCCTGCTGTTCTTCGTCGCCGCGACCTGTTTGGTTGTCTCCGCGCACTTGGTTCCTTCTTGCCTCTCCGACTTCCTAGTCGTTGCGGCCTGTTTCTGTTCGCCCGCCTTGCGACTTGTTGTTGTCGCTGCTTCTTGCTTCCTCTTCTCTTCTATTCGCTCGACCTTTTCAGTCCGCGCGACCTCTTCCCCACAGTGCCTTTTGACTGCTTTCTAGCCGCTTGTGTTCGCGCGGCTTCTTCCTTTTTTATCCGCTGCGGTTTCTTGCTGTGTTCTATGACTACTTCCGGTCTCACCACCCCCGTTATCTCCACCACTCCTGCAGCTCCTTCTGCACCACCTCCTTCGGGCAACCTTGGCACCCTTTCCAAGCTTGTTGGCTCCAACTATCCCGATTGGAGCGTTTCTTTCACTTTTCTCCTTCGCTCTCAGCGCAAACGTCATCACCTCACCGATGACCCTCCTCCTCGTAACTCTCCTGAGTTTGATGACTGGGATGCGAGTGATGCTCTTGTCCGCACCTGACTGGCCAACAACCTTTCTGATGAGTGCCTTCCCGTCATTCGCCATGATGAGACGGTCAAGGCCGCCTGGCTTCACCTCGCTGCTCTCTATTCGAAGGGGGGCCAGACGTCCCGCATTTATACTCTCTATGCGGACCTCTTCGCCCGCCCTTCCATGTCTCCTGCTGCGGCTTATCAGCAGGTTCAGACTCTTGGTGCTGAAATCCTCCAGAATCGCCCCTTCTCCGCGGACTTGGCCGAACAGCACAAACACTTCCAGGAACTCCTGGGTGTTTGTTATCTTCTCCGTCTTCCCGATTCCTATGATCTGATCCGCCAGCAGATCCTGGGTGCGGCGGAATCTCCCACTTTGGATGCCACCGCAGCTCGCATTGCCGCTGTTACTTCGCTGCTCCAGCGGCCTCTGTTGGCCTCACCCCCTTCCCAGGACTCCTTTGCTCACCAAGCTCAGAAGGGGGGATCTAGTGGCCGCGGCCACTCCGGCGGACGGGGTTCATCCCAGTTCCTCTGCTCTCACTGTGGTCGTACCGGCCATTCTGTTGACCGCTGCTGGCAGAAAAATCCTCATCTTCGCCCTTCCGGTGATGCTCCTTCTTCGGCCTCCGCCTCATCTCGGCCGTCTGCCTCTGTGGCCACGACGTCAGGTAGTGCCCACGTCGTTACCCAAGGTAAATGGCTGATTGACTCCGGTGCTACAAATCATATGACTGGCAACCCTCATTGCTTCTCCCGTCTTGAGACACATGACCGCTTACCCCCGGTTCGTGTGGCGGATGGTTCACCGTCCCCGGTTCATGGGACGGGCATGGTTCAACTCACCCCATCGCTTTGCTTGGAGGACACCCTCTATGTCCCGAAGTTCCCGTGCAATTTATTATCAGTTACTACTTTATGCCGGCAAATTCAGTGCTCTGTCTTATTCACTCCAACTACTTGTTCTTTTCAGGACCCGAGAACCCAGCGGACGATTGCTACTGGGACTGAGAGCGGCGGCCTTTACTTCCTCGACGATGTTTCTGCTCTGTCCGCCTACTCCTCTTCTACAGATCTCCTTCAGTGGCATCTTCGCCTTGGCCATCCTCCTCCTCGGATTCTTCGACAGCTAATGCCCCACCTACCTCCGACCAGTTCTCCGCTCAACTGTGATGTGTGTCAGCTTGGCAAACATCATCGCTCTTCCTTCCCACCGAAGCAAGGTCGTGGCTCCTCTCGCCCATTTGATCTTATTCATTCTGATGTATGGGGTCCGGCTCCTACCCTCACTATTGGTCGGGGTAGTTCCTATTTTATCACTTTTATAGATGATTTTTCACGATGTACCTGGGTGTATCTATTAAAAGATCGCTATGAACTCTTTTCTGTTTGGCAATCATTTTATTTTATGATTCAGACTCAATTTGCAATTTCTATTAAAGTTTTACGTTCTGATAATGCCAAGGAGTATCTTAATCATGAGTTCTCCTCTTTCTTTCACCACCATGGTCTTTTTCATCAAACGACCTGTGTTTACACCTCCCAGCATAATGGGGTGGCGGAGCGTAAAAATCGTCACCTGCTTGATGTTGCTCGTACTCTCATGACGCAGATGCACGTCCCTCGCTCCTACTGGGGCTACGCTGTGCTCCTCGCCTGCTATCTCATCAATCGCCTTCCCTCCACAGTTCTCCATGGCCAGACCCCCTTCTCCATTCTCTACCCCCACAAGGAACCTTTTCCTCTCCCTCTCCGTGTCTTTGGCTGTACGACCTTTGTTCACGCTCCCTCCGCTACCCGCGACAAGCTTTCTCCCCGTTCCACCAAGTGTGTCTTTTTGGGGTACTCTACCACTCCAAAAAGGCTATTGCTGTTTTGACCCCCTTCTCCGCAAGCAGTTTGTCTCCGTGGATGTGACTTTCTTCGAGAATGCTTCCTATTTCTCTCCTACCTCTTCTCTTCCTTCTGATCTCTCTGTTCCCTCCACGCCTCTCGACGTCTTCCCACCTCCGTCTCCTCCTCCACCGTCTCCTTCCCATCCGTCTCCCCACCCACCCCTCCACCCTCCCCTCCGCCGCCGTCTCTCTCTAGTCCCGGGCCAGCCTTCTCCGCCACGGACGCTCCGGTCGCTGTCGCACCCGTCGACCTGGATCTTCCCATTGCTCTTCGCAAAGGGGTGACGGCGTGTACTCAACACCCGCTTGCGGCAGTTGTTTCCTATGATCGAATTTCTCCTTCTCACAGGTGTTTTGCCTTGGCTATCTCCGCTACTTCTACTCCCCGCACCTACCAGGAGGCTCTTGCTCTCCCTCATTGGAAGTCTGTCATGGATGAGGAGATGACTACTCTTACTGAAAGGGGTACCTGGACCCTTGTTCCTCCTCCCGTGGGCACTGATGTGGTTGGCTGTCGCTGGGTCTTCGTTGTGAAATTTCGCCCCGACGGCTCTGTGGATCGCTACAAGGCCCGGCTGGTGGCCAAGGGCTTCACTCAGACTTACGACATTGATTACTTTGATACCTTTTCTCCGGTTGCTCGCCTTAGCACCATCCGGGTTCTTCTCTCTGTGGTTGTTAACCGGGATTGAGCTATTTCCCAGCTTGATGTGAAGAATGTCTTTCTCTATGGCGATCTTCAGGAGGACGTCTATATGGAGCAACCTCCTAGGTATGTTGCTCAGGGGGAGACACGCGTATGTCTTTTGAAGAAGGCCATTTATGGCCTAAAGCAGAGCTCTCGGGCGTGGTTCGACAAATTCAGTGGCATTGTGAGTACCATCGGCTTTAGAAGGAGTTCGGCCGATCACTCTTTATTTATTCGCAAAACGGCCTCCGGACTGGTGGTTTTGACAGTATATGTGGATGATATTCTTCTTACTGGTGATGATCGAGATGGGGTGGACTTGACGAAGAAGCACCTCCGTCAACACTTGGTCACGAAGGATATGGGCTCCCCGAAATACTTTTTGGGGATAGAAATCTCTCGGAAACTTGACACGTTGGTCCTCTCCCAACGGAAGTATGCCATTGATCTTCTACATAAAGCAGGATTGACAAGTGCCAAACCGGTTCGGTTTCCCATGGCTATTGGAGAAGACAAAACGTGGACGGATGACTCGCCTCTTCTATCTGATGTCACCAGGTACAGACGTTTGGTAGGCAAACTCATCTATCTCACGGTGACTAGACCCGACATCGCCTATGCTGTAGGCAAGGTCAGTCAGTTTATGCAAGCTCCCAGGGAGTGTCATCTTCAGTCTGCCCTGAAGATTTTAGAGTATATCAAAGCAGCACCAGGCAAAGGGCTAGTCTTTCAGAAGAATGGTCATCTGAGGGTTGAGGCGTACTCAGATTCTAGTTACGCGGATGACAAAGGCGATCGTAAATCCACATCAGGTTTCTGTACCTTTGTTGGAGGAAATCTTGTGAGTTGGAAGAGCAAGAAACAGTCTGTTGTCTCCAGATCCAGTGCAGAAGCCGAATACCGGAGTATGACGTCAACCACGTGTGAGTTAAAGTGGTTGCGGGCTCTCATGCTTGACCTAGGGGAGGTCTATGACTATCCTCTTCCTATGTTCTGTGACAACAAGGCCGCCATATACATATCCAGAAATCCGGTCTTCCATGAGAGAACAAAGCATATAGAGGTTGACTGCCACTTCATTCGGGAAGAGATTTTGAAGAAACAGATCTGTACACCGTTTGTCACCTCTGACGAAGAATTGGAAGATATCTTCACAAAGCCGGTCTCTACTTCCTTCTTCCACATTTGTGACAAGCTGGACATGATTGATATCTATGATCCAGCTTGAGGGGGAGTGTTGAAGTATTGACCGAGTGGCCTTGCGGTCTTGTCCAGCGGTTTGTTGACCGAGCGGTCTGGCGGTCTCACTCTGAAGCATGGAGACCGGGCGGTCTATCGGTCTCCCATTGCGGCCTGTTCTATCCTGCTGGAGTTGCCGAGCGGTTAACGCATTTGTCTAACTGCGCGGCCTATGCAGTTTCCTTTATTTCTAGCCACTCAGTACTGTAAATGTTTAGTCCCACATTGTTTGTTTGTACTCTCCCATATCCCCTCCATTCTATAAAAGGGAGGTCATACCTTTGTAAATGACATCTTTTTTTGGATAAAAAAATTTCAATTATTCAAAAGTCTATCTGTTTGTACTTGCATGTTCGCTACTTTCTACATGGTATCAGAGGACACGGTCTTTTCCTCCTGATTGTGTGCGCTCTCTGATTCTCGCGGCTTGTTTTCTCCTTTCCGCGACCTGTCTTCGCGACTTGCCTTCTCTTCTGTCCGCTGCCCTGTTCGCGCGGCTTGTTTCTGTCCGCTGCCCTGTTCGCGCGGCTTTCTCTTCTCCTGCTGTTCTTCGTCGTCGCGACCTGTTTGGTTGTCGCCGCACACCTGGTTCCTTCTTGCCTCTCCGACTTCCTAGTCGTTGCGGCCTGTTTCTGTTCGCCCGCCTTGCGACTTGTTGTTGTCGCTGTTTCTTGCTTCCTCTTCTCTTCTGTTCGCTCGGCCTTTTCAGTCCGCGCGACCTCTTCCCCACAGTGCCTTTTGACTGCTTTCTAGCCGCTTGTGTTCGCGCGGCTTCTTCCTTTTTTATCCGCTGCGGTTTCTTGCTGTGTTCTATGACTACTTCCGGTCTCACCACCCCCGTTATCTCCACCACTCCTGCAGCTCCTTCTGCACCACCTCCTTCGGGCAACCTTGGCACCCTTTCCAAGCTTGTTGGCTCCAACTATCCCGATTGGAGCATTTCTTTCACTTTTCTCCTTCGCTCTCAGCGCAAGCGTCATCACCTCACCGATGACCCTCCTCCTCGTAACTCTCCTGAGTTTGATGACTGGGATGCGAGTGATGCTCTTGTCCGCACCTGGCTGGCCAAAAATCTTTCTGATGAGTGCCTTCCCGTCATGCGCCATGATGAGACGGTCAAGGCCGTCTGGCTTCACCTCGCTGCTCTCTATTCGAAGGGGGCCAGACGTCCCGCATTTATACTCTCTATGCGGACCTCTTCGCCCGCCCTTCCATGTCTCCTGCTGCGACTTATCAACAGGTTCAGGCTCTTGGTGCTGAAATCCTCCAGAATCGCCCCTTCTCCGCGGACTTGGCCGAACAGCACAAACACTTCCAGGAACTCCTGGTTGTTTGTTATCTTCTCCGTCTTCCCGATTCCTATGATCTGATCCGCCAGCAGATCCTGGGTGAGGCGGAATCTCCCCCTTTGGATGCCACCGCAGCTCGCATTGCCGCTGTTACTTCGCTGCTCCAGCGGCCTCTGTTGGCCTCACCCCCTTCCCAGGACTCCTTTGCTCACCAAGCTCAGAAGGGGGGATCTAGTGGCCACGGCCACTCCGGCGGACGGGGTTCATCCCAGTTCCTCTGCTCTCACTGTGGTCGTACCGGCCATTCTGTTGATCGCTGCTGGCAGAAACATCCTCATCTTCGCCCTTCCGGTGATGCTCCTTCTTCGGCCTCCGCCTCATCTCGGACGTCTGCCTCTGTGGCCACGACGTCAGGTAGTGCACACGCTGTTACCCAAGGTAAATGGCTGATTGACTCCGGTGCTACAAATCATATGACTGGCAACCCTCATTGCTTCTCCCGTCTTGAGACACATGACCGCTTACCCCCGGTTCGTGTGGCGGATGGTTCACCGTCCCCGGTTCATGGGACGGGCATGGTTCAACTCACCCCATCGCTTTGCTTGGAGGACACCCTCTATGTCCCGAAGTTCCCGTGCAATTTATTATCAGTTACTACTTTATGCCGGCAAATTCAGTGCTCCGTCTTATTCACTCCAACTACTTGTTCTTTTCAGGACCCGAGAACCCAACAGACGATTGCTACTGGGACTGAGAGCGGCGGCCTCTACTTCCTCGACGATGTTTCTGCTCTGTCCGCCTACTCCTCTTCTACAGATCTCCTTCAGTGGCATCTTCGCCTTGGCCATCCTCCTCCTCGGATTCTTCGACAGCTAATGCCCCACCTACCTCTGACCAGTTCTCCGCTCAACTGTGATGCGTGTCAGCTTGGCAAACATCATCGCTCTTCCTTCCCACCAAAGCAAGGCCGTGGCTCCTCTCGCCCGTTTGATCTTATTCATTCTGATGTATGGGGTCCGGCTCCTACCCTCACTGTTGGTCGGGGTAGTTCCTATTTTGTCACTTTTATAGATGATTTTTCACGATGTACCTGGGTGTATCTATTAAAAGATCGCTCTGAACTCTTTTCTGTTTGGCAATCATTTTATTTTATGATTCAGACTCAATTTGCAATTTCTATTAAAGTTTTACGTTCTGATAATGCCAAGGAGTATCTTAATCATGAGTTCTCCTCTTTCTTTCACCACCATGGTCTTCTTCATCAAACGACCTGTGTTTACACCTCCCAGCAGAATGGGGTGGCGGAGCGTAAAAACCATCACCTGCTTGATGTTGCTCGTACTCTCATGACGCAGATGCACGTCCCTCGCTCCTACTGGGGCTACGCTGTGCTCCTCGCCTGCTATCTCATCAATCGCCTTCCCTCCACAGTTCTCCATGGCCAGACCCCCTTCTCCATTCTCTACCCCCACATGGAACCTTTTCCTCTCCCTCTCCGTGTCTTTGGCTGTACGGCCTTTGTAACGGCCCAGACTAGGCTCAGAGGCTGCGCACAGCTTGGCCACCCGTAAACCGCTACAGGGTTGCAGCCCAATACACCCCAACGCCTCCCCGACCTGTTTCTCAGCACGGCGCGTTGTTGGCGCTAGGTTTCAAACCCGCAACCCTTGATAGCAACTCTTCCAACAGTGCTCATCACCAACTGAGCTGCAGCTCAGTTGGTGATGAGCACTGTTGGAAGAGTTGCTATCAAGGGTTGCGGGTTCGAAACCTAGCGCCAACAACGCGCCGTGCTGAGAAACAGGCCGGGGAGGCGTTGGGGTGTATTGGGCTGCAGCCCTGTAGCGGTTTAGGGGTGGACAAGCTGTGCGCAGCCTCTGAGCCTAGGCTGGGCCGTTACATCCTTTGTTCACGCTCCCTCCGCTACCCGCGACAAGCTTTCCCCCCGTTCCACCAAGTGTGTCTTTTTGGGGTACTCTACCACTCAAAAAGGCTATTGCTGTTTTGACCCCCTTCTCCGCAAGCAGTTTGTCTCCGCGGATGTGACTTTCTTCGAGAATGCTTCCTATTTCTCTCCTACCTCTTCTCTTCCTTCTGATCTCTCTGTTCCCTCCACACCTCTCGACGTCTTCCCACCTCCGTCTCCTCCTCCACCGTCTCCTTCCCAGTCCGTCTCCCCACCCACCCCTCCACCCTCCCCTCCGTCGTCGTCTCTCTCTAGTCCCGGGCCAGCCTTCTCCGCCACGGACGCTCCGGTCGCTGTCGCACCCGTCGACCTGGATCTTCCCATTGCTCTTCGCAAAGGGGTGCGGGCGTGTACTCAACACCCGCTTGCGGCAGTTGTTTCCTATGATCGGATTTCTCCTTCTCACAGGTGTTTTGCCTTGCCTATCTCCGCTACTTCTACTCCCCGCACCTACCAGCAGGCTCTTGCTCTCCCTCATTGGAAGTCTGCCATGGATGAGGAGATGGCTACTCTTACTGAAAGGGGTACCTGGACCCTTGTTCCTCCTCCTGTGGGCACTGATGTGGTTGGCTGTTGCTGGGTCTTCGTTGTGAAATTTCGCCCCGACGGCTCTGTGGATCGCTACAAGGCCCGGCTGGTGGCCAAGGGCTTCACTCAGACTTACATCATTGATTACTTTGATACCTTTTCTCCGGTTGCTCGCCTCAGCACCATCGGGTTCTTCTCTCTGTGGCTGTTAACCGGGATTGGGCTATTTCCCAGCTTGATGTGAAGAATGCCTTTCTCTATGGCGATCTTCAGGAGGACGTCTATATGGAGCAACCTCCTAGGTATGTTGATCAGGGGGAGACACGCGTATATCATTTGAAGAAGGCCATTTATGGCCTAATACAGAGCCCTCGGGCGTGGTTCGACAAATTCAGTGGCATTGTGGCTACCATCGGCTTTAGAAGGAGTTCGGCCGATCACTTTTTATTCATTCGCAAAACGGCCTCCGGACTGGTGGTTTTGGAAGTATATGTGGATGATATTCTTCTTACTGGCGATGATCGAGATGGGGTGGACTTGACGAAGAAGCACCTCCGTCAACACTTGGTCACGAAGGATATGGGCTCCCCGAAATACTTTTTGGGGATAGAAATCTCTCAGAAACTTGATTCGTTGGTCCTCTCCCAACAGAAGTATGCCCTTGATCTTCTACATGAAGCAGGATTGACAGGTGCCAAACCGGCTCGGTTTCCCATGGCTATTGGAGAAGAAAAAACGTGGATGGATGACTCGCCTCTTCTATATGATGTCACCAGGTACAGACGTTTGGTAGGCAAACTCATCTATCTCACGGTGACTAGACCCGACATCGCCTATGCTGTAGGCAAGGTCAGTCAGTTTATGCAAGCTCCCAGGGAGTGTCATCTTCAGTCTGCCCTGAAGATTTTAGAGTATATCAAAGCAGCACCAGGCAAAGGGCTAGTCTTTCAGAAGAATGGTCATCTGAGGGTTGAGGCGTACTCAGATTCTAGTTACGCGGATGACAAAGGCGATCGTAAATCCACATCAGGTTTCTGTACCTTTGTTGGAGGAAATCTTGTGAGTTGGAAGAGCAAGAAACAGTCTGTTGTCTCCAGATCCAGTGCAGAAGTCGAATACCGGAGTATGCCGTCAACCACGTGTGAGTTAAAGTGGTTGCGGGCTCTCATGCTTGACCTAGGGGAGGTCTATGACTATCCTCTTCCTATGTTCTGTGACAACAAGGCCGTCATATACATATCCAGAAATCCGGTCTTCCATGAGAGAACAAAGCATATAGAGGTTGACTGCCACTTCATTCGGGAAGAGATTTTGAAGAAACAGATTTGTACACCGTTTGTCACCTCTGAAGAAGAATTGGCAGATATCTTCACAAAGCCTGTCTCTACTTCCTTCTTCCACATTTGTGACAAGCTGGGCATGATTGATATATATGCTCCAGCTTGAGGGGGAGTGTTGAAGTATTGACTGGGCGGCCTTGCGGTCTTGTCCAGCGGTTTGTTGACCGAACGGTCTGGCGGTCTCACTCTGAAGCATGGAGACCAGGCGGTCTATCGGTCTCCCATTGCGGCCTGTTCTATCCTGCTGGAGTTGCCGAGCGGTTAACGCATTTGTCTAACCGCGCGGCCTATGCGGTCTCCTTTATTTCTAGCCGCTCAGTACTGTAAATATTTAGTCCCACATTGTTTGTTTGTACTCTCTCATATCCTCTCCATTCTATAAAAGCGAGGTCATACCTTTGTAAATGACATCTTTTTTTTGGATAATAAAATTTCAATTATTCAAAAGTCTATCCATTTGTACTTGCATGTTCGCTACTTTCTACACTCCTCATGCTCGGCATTGCGAGCCTGCAGCTCCCCGGCAGCCTTGACATCCTGATGAAAGAGAGATTCGTTAACAGCGCAAAATATTTCAAGTAAAAGAGGGAAGGGGCCAGATACTCACCAACCCGCCGGCGGCCTGGGCGAGGAGACCCTCGGCGATGCCGAACTGCCTCGCCTGGTCGGTGACCTTGTCCTTTGCGACATCGTGAGTCTGCTCGACTTTTAGGAGTTGATTGCTGAGGGCAAGGCTGCGGAGGGTCAGCATGTGGTGGAGCTCCATGGTCCGCAGATGGGCCTGCAGACCCTCATGGCCGAGCTGCCGCAGGGTCATGTTCTTGTAGGCCTCGGCATCCTCGCGGCCATAGAGGCCGAAGCCGAGGGTGTAAGCATGACCAGTGGCGGGCTCGCGATCATGCCAGGACGAATGCAGAGTGGAGATGGAGACCCGATGGGCCAGCTCATCCCACTGCACCATGGGCTCCCCCGCCGAGTCCTTCCACCGCCCCCCGAAGTTAAAGAGGGGATGTTGTTTCGGCGCCCCGCGCTCGCGAACCGCCCTCTTCGCCGAAGGAGGTGGGGAGATCGCCGCCGCAGAAGGAGGAGCCTCGTTGCCCTTCCAGACTTTGCTGGTGATCTCCTTCAGCGGGCTCTCCGGTGATGCGTTGGGAGGGGTCTCAGACAAGCTTATGTATTTGGGCCTGGATTGATGTTGATGTTGTTTTCCCCGCGGAGCGAGTACGACCTTCTTAATCTTCTTTGGTAATGGCTGGCGGTGTGGCGGGTTCGACCCTGCATCCTCAGGTCGCATCTTGCTGGAAGAGGGTTGGGAGAAGGCCGCCTCATCTCGGCAGTCTGCCGCCGCCTTCTCGCGAGCGAGGGGGTCTGGGTGCGACCCCGGGTGCGCAAACGGCGGTTTCACGGGAATTAACCGCTCCCCTGCAAGGAAAAACTTAGAAAAAGTTAAGAGCACTTTCAACGGCAGTATGACGAGCTCGGCAACCGGGCGAGCTCGACAATACAGGGGAAACAATACATTCGCCGGGTAGGACAGGGAAAAGCGCGTCAAGGCCCCTTCGCAGGTAGGCGACCTCGAAGTCCTTGTGGAGTAAGTATTTGTGGAGCTCGGCATCGTTGCCGGATACGGCCGACGGGGGGTAGACCTCCTCGCCTTTTTGCTGCGGCGAGTACGGGATGTTGCCGAGATCGCCCTTGATAAAGGCGATCCTGGTCATCCAGTTGTGGTGCTTGTTCGCGATCTCGCAAACTTTGATCAGCGAGCCGCCAAAGTAAGCGACCCAATCCAGCATCGCCTTGTAAGAGAAGAGCTTCCTGAACACTGTCAGGTTGAACTCTATCCTCTCTCGCCGGAGGTAGCTCGCGAACGCCACCATCATGGCGATGGCGTTGGAGTTCAGCTGCGCGGGTACCACGCCGTAGTACTTCAGAATTTGCCGGACCTCCGACCAGAGGGGGAGGCGCAACCCCACCTCAAAGTGAGAAATGGGGAAGGCGAGCTCGTTGTCGTAGAAGGTGTTGATGGCCTCCCCCTGCCTCGACCGGCGTGCCTTGAAGTCCGGCGGCACATATTCCGTCTCGAACTCCGCAAACTCCTCCTCACTGGTATGCCACTCAAAGAAGCAGTAGTCGGTGAAGTGCTGGGCGCACTTGCTGCTGCCATCAACGTCGGGATTGGTCTTGCCCATGCTCATGAAAGAAGACGAGGCGCGAGTAAGAAGAGGAAAGAAGCGCAGAGAGAAAGAGAAAGCAATAAAAGTACAATACCGGGGTTGGTGGGGGGGGGGCTATTTATAGAAAAAGAAATATGGGGTCAGGCCGTCCAATCAGCTCAGCTCGCCGCACCAGCTCGCCACCCCAGCTCGCCGAATTCCGGCGCGTCCCAACCAAGGCTAAGTCAAACATCGTAATACATTATTTGAATACCACATAATCAAGAATATTCTAAGGTTACTTATTACAGAGATCAAGTGCAGGAATAAAAAAGCGGGGCGCGCGAGCAGGGGGAACACCAGGAGGCGAGTACCGGTCGGCTCGGCAAAGGAGCCGCCCTCTTATCTACCCCGGGCTCGCAGCTCGCGGATCCTCCCCGAATTCCTCTGCGCCACTGAGAGGCCGTCATCTCTCTCGTCCAGAAGCCAGGAAGGGGACATCAGCTCGCCAGCCTGGCCGCTTCGCACCTCGTCGGCGAGACGCGCGTAGTCGCGTTGTAGCGTCTCGTTGACCCCCTGCACCTCGCGCAGCCCGCACACCTGCTTCTTGAGAAGCTTAACCTCCCTCCTCGTCAGCTCGCCTTGATCCACTTCGGGGCCCAGGTAAGAGTCTAGCGCGCTTGGGGAGGGGAGTGGAGAGTAGCGGGCTGCCTGCGAAGATTCCTCGGCAGCAGATTGGCTGGGGGGAACTGTGGAGACAAATATCAACAAAACGAGGGATGCGGGAAAAACGCATGGAGCAAGAATCCAAGCAAAATTGACCTGACGAGCTCGGCAACTCGAAGGAGATGCGGGGAGGGATGAACCTCAGATCCTTTCCGCGACCTGGGCCGCGATTCCCCGGAGAGAGAAGCTCGAATCCCGAGGTAGGGATGGTTCCCAGACCCGCCCCCGCGGCCACGACAGTTTGCCGAGGAGAGGGGCCGCGCATCGGCAAGCTCGGCCTCTGTGAGCTTAGCCCCAAGGTCCCAAAGGGAGGGGACGACTCCCGGTGGGGGTTTTCCGGAGTCATGAAGCGCGAGTCCCCAAGAGTGGTCTTGGCTCGCGGGGTAGCGTCTCGCGGCGCGGTGTCTTATACACCATCAGGGCAGTGGTCTGGGCCGTCGCATACCTCAACGACGTTCCTCCCTCTTTCAAAGGCAGGCAGAGTGGAGGAGCCGGTCTCGTGCTCCAAGGTGTCCCTCAGGTCGTTGTAGATGGGCTCGGCCGCGTGGGGGAAGGGTTTCATCTTCTTGGAGCTGGGCTCGGCAGAGCCACCCTGCGGCACAGTGGCTGGGACCGCCGTCAGGGCGGCTACGCGAGCTGCAGATGCCTGGCGAGCTCGGTCTAGACGCTCTTGAATCTCCTTGGGGAGCGGCATCTTGGTAGGGTCAGAGCAAAGGGAATTACAAGAGTCAGGCAGGTAAGCAGATGCATATATATATCCACAGGTGGACCCCACCCGAAGATTCCATCCAGCCCACCGCGCACTCGCCAAACACATGGGGTTGGATGTTTTTTTCCAAGCTTTGTCAAGATCAAAAAGAGCGGGGATTATGTACAACCCCGTGTCGGGCGAGTGAGGTCGCCAGGAACCATACCGGGCGGTTCAGATCGTCCAAGCAACAGGAGAGCCCAGCCAAGGACTGAAGATTGTGGGCGATCTCGGCAAGGAGAAGCCGAACCCGAGCTCGGCATTCGTCGACCGCGAGCTCGGTATACGCCGAGCTAGGCTAGGATTCGTCGAGCCGAGGTCGACTAATGAAAGCCGACTGATGGGCGAGCTCGGCATCCCGAATCGCGCTCGCGCAAAGGAGCTCGGCAACAGCCGGCGAGCAGGATCTGCCGAGGTGGCCAGGCTCCCCAGCTCGCCCAAATACAAGAGGTACTTTTTACTGTTTTTCCCCTGCTGGTCTGCCTATAGCCCTTCAAAACAGCGGAGTTTGGCTGTTGGCAGACCCATCCAAGGGTTGTTTGGTAACTTCAGGTCAGTATAGTTTGGTTATTGGCAGTTCATATCTTGAAAACTATAAATAGGACCCAAGGGGTACCCCAGAAGGCATGCTTCCTGTGCTCTCCTGCTCCAGTTTTCAAGTGCTTTCTGAGGGTACCTTAGCTCGGCCTCTGGTTAAGGAGGGGAAGCGCTCTCAGATCTTTCGGGTTTGTGGTGGGTCCTCCCCGCCGAGCCCTTGGGCCGGTTCCTCTGATTTCTTTTGTTGTTTTGCTTGCAGGAGCGAAGTAGGCGCGCGACCACCCCTTCCCCGAGGGCGAACTCCACATGAGACCGAGATTTTGGTTTCAATAGGGACATTGTTCTGTTAGACAAATATGGGTACCTAAGACTTCCACCATACTATTGGAGGAACCACTTGGGTAACCAGATTTTTACTCTCATCGTCTTTCTAGGTGTGTTGGCAGGCTAAGGACAAAGAAGACGTGTGATACTTGTACTCAGGGTGTTCCAAGCACATAATAAACAACAAATCAAAGTTTCTTAGCCTAGAGATGAGGAAAGGAGGAGTTGTTACGTTTGGTGATAACGAAAAAGGAAAGATCATCAGCATTGGAGTAGTAGGTAACAAGTCATTTACTATCTCAAATGTTTTATATGTTAGGTTTGAAGCATAATTTAATTTCTATAAGTCAATTATGTGATGTTGATTTAAATGTCTTATTTGACTTATCTTCAAACTTACGCAAAATTATTGATTCCAAAACAAACGATACTGTTCTTACTGCTCCTAGATTTCAAAATATTTACATGATTAAATTTAATGATTTGTCACATTTTTCACCAAAATGTTTTATGTCTAAAAATGATGAATTAGATTTGTGACATAGGCGTCTTGAACATTCTAGTTCCAAACTAATTATAAAATTGTCTCAGAATAAACTAGTTAAAGGTTTACATATTTTACATGGAAATCTATCGTCTTTATGTTCACCATGTCAAAAAAGAAAATTTTCAAAATCTTTATTTAAGAGCAAAAATGTTGTTTCCACTACAAGACCGTTACAGTTGATTCATATGAATTTGTTTGGTCCTATTAATACACTAAGTTTAGGTGGTAGAAAATACACTTTTGTTTTGATTGATGATTATGCTCGTTTATGTTGGACAATTTTCTTAACGTTTAAATCTGATGTATTTTTAGAATTTTCCAAACTATGTATACATGTTCAAAATGAACTAGATTCAAAAATAAAATACATTCGTTCGAATCATGCAGGTGAATTTGATAATGAAAATTTTGTATCTTTTTGCAATGAGCTAGGACATGAATATTTTTGATCCTGCCACACCACAACAAAATGATGTGGCAGAGAGGAAAAATAGAACATTACAAGAACTAGCTCGTACTATGCTATCAAAATACAAATTACCTAGATCATTTTGGGCAGAAGCCATTAATACTGCTTGTTATTTTATTAATCGTGTTATGCTTCAGCCTTTTTGAAATTAACACCTTATGAATTATATTTTCAAAAGAAACTGAATGTGTCTTATTTTAAAGTTTTGGTTGTATATATTTTATTTTGAACACTACAAATAATTTAGACAAATTTGATGAAAAATGTGATGAAGATATTTTTATTAGCTATTTTCAACTAGTAAGACTTATAGATTTTACAATAAAAGGACTAAAATTGTTGAATGAATCTATTCGTGTTAAATTTGATGAGCTTTTCCCTTGTGTAGAAACTAATAGTACAGGTCAAGATGAAGAGCCTTTCCCCCTTCAAATGTCTCATGATGATGAAATCCTTGAAGACAAAGAAGAAAAAGAAGAAGTGCAAGAATATGTGTCTCTAAACGAGCTAAGATTCTTCAAAGATCATCCACAAGATTTGATTATTGGAGAACCGTCAAGAGGGGTAAGTACTCGTTCATCGTTACATGATTTATTCGAAAATCTGTGCTTTATTTCTGATATAGAACCTAAAAATGTTGAAACCGCTTTAAATGATAATTCTTGATTTTTAGCTATGATTGATGAGCTTAATCAATTCAAACGTAATAAGATTTGGAAATTAGTAGAAATACCAGCAAATCATCATGTTGCAGGTGTTAAGTGGATCTTAAGAATAAAAAGGATAGTTGATGCGACAGCAAGTGTACCGATCGTAGTCAAGTAATAATGTGAGGAGTTAAATCCCCGGATATCGATCTCTCGAGTAGTGCAAGTAGGGAGTGTGATTTCGCTATATGAAAAAGGGATTGCAAGCGGGAAAGTAACCAAAGGGGGTTTTTTATTTGTATTCCTAAGTTAACAACAATAAGAAAACTATTGCGGGTCGCCGTCACTGCGTCTCTTTGGCGGATTACTCAAGCGAGTAATAGGGAAGATGGATAAGCTAATGAGGGTCGCAAGCACCTCTTCGCAACGCACGCTTCTAGCAATCGCTAGAATGACACAATCAAAACTTAAACAAGAGAAAATCTGAAGTTCAACAACAATATCCAGAAATAAAATATATCAACGCTTAGACATGCTGAAATATTCAAGCTATCAATATTCTTACACATCAATCCAACACCCAAATATGCAGAAAAAGAAATACTACAAGTGAAGGGGAAGAGAAACAACCAAACGCACGAAGTCTCTTCGAGATTCACGGCCGGATTCAAGGGTTGTCGGGCCTTGTCCGAACTCGGTCTACGGTTGACGTCCTGGAACCAAAAAGGGTTGTCACTTCCTTCAGATATCTCGTCTTTTTCGTGAATAATCGCTGACTGGTTCTAACCGGAGAACTTCATGGATGCAGCAACCTTTTAACGTGACATGGAGCTTGGAGCTTGGAGATGACAGTGGTGGCCGGAGATGAAGAAGTTGCTAGCTCTTGGTGTAAAAATGGTGGCCGGATCAACTCTCCAAGGAGGAGAGAGAAAAATAAAAGCTAGGAGAAAGTTTCCACGCTCAAAAGAGCAGAAAATGGCGGCTGGGTTGGACTGGAACGGAATCTCCCCCGAAGAAGAAGAAATCTGCGCTTTAAATAGAAGCAGATCAGAACAATAGGCACGCACGGTTTGGAGCACGACCGTGCGCAAACCATGCGATATTAACTTTCACAGCAAGCCTGCGGAAGGAGAGGCATTGACCCGTGCATTTCCTTCGCGCACGGACGATTCTGCCCGTGGGCGAAGGAAATCGCACGGGCAGCGACAGATAGCTGAAATGCAGGGACAAACAGGAGAACAGTGCGTTTTACTCGCGCACGAGCGCTTCCGCCCGTGCGAGAACAAATCGCACGATTAACTACAGAATGAAACAAATTAGAAAGCTACAGGAAAACTGTGCGTTTCCTTCGCGCACGGTTATGATGAAACTGTGCGTCAACCGTGCGTGAGAATCGTTGAACTCAGCTAGACGAAATTCATCGATCTCAACTCGACGTTCTCCCAGCTGAACAAAATGCACGATCGGGCTCAAACCGTGCGCGAATAAAATACACGACCGTGCGTTTTCCTCAAAACAGAATTCCTGCCTTTGGGAAAACGCACCACCTGCACAGCAAAACCAAAACTGGAGCACAAGCTCCCAGCAACAAAAATACAGCAAAGATAACAGCAGAAAAGAGTCATGGGGAGCACCATGTGCTTACCCCCAACAACAGAATGCGCAATTGCACACCCTCGGGCCAAAACAGTGCAAAAAATGGTCCATGACCGAACGATGCAAATATAACTGATATCCGATTGAAATGCAGTGCACGAGTGAGAAAACCAGCCCAGATGAGTCCGAAAAACCATATAAAAATCGAACTCATCACACCACCAGACTTAAACATTTGCTCGTCCCGAGCAAATCATCTCTCTGTGGACTCGAAAACAGCTAGCTTGCTTAGTAATTTTGAAATACAGTAATGCGAGAAATCGAAAACAGCATGTGCATAAAAATATAATAGATATAATTTTTAATTATGCTACGAAGTTTATAAATTTCGACGCACGTAAATAAGTATTGTAACTACTCAAAATAGAATTCTTGAAATTCGTTCATTCATGCGTAGGAAGAAAGTAGGCAGACCACTAAGTTGAGCATTGCCAAATACCGGGGCTCGGGATCACCTTCAAAGAAATCCATCAATGTCGGGGACCATACGCTTGCCCGTTCGTACTCTCTCCACGGAGCTAGTATGACTCAAGCGCGAATCCGTAGGATTTTAGAGTAGAAGTGGGACTTGGGTAAATACGTAGGTAAGGATATAGAAGGGGTAAGAACGATAGCTACGCACATCCCTAATGAGCTCAAACAAATGCACTCCTCTTGACTACAAAACATGTCGGTGCACTACACCACCAGACTTGAACTTGACAACACGGGTGTGTGCACCGCCTACCACCACAACAATACTATAAACAAACCATGCAGTTTCACTTTCTTCTTTTATATCATCAGCACAAATATATATATATATATATATATATAATTTTTACAATGCACAGTCAGCCCAAATTTTCAAAATAACTTCACCGCACAACCACAAAGAAGCATCACAGCCACAACACCGATGGAAGAAGTATCATACTACTACAGCGAAATATGGGTGTGCAACTTAGCAAAGCTTTAACGCCTTGGTGATCGCGTAGTGGGGCTAAATCAATAGGATGGGTAGGCACAAAATGAGCTATCAAGGATTATTGTTAGGATATGTACAAGGCTCAATCGGGCCAAAAAGATGGCCTACATCATGCTCACGCTAGACTAACCGTGCACCAATGCTTCAAGAATAGTTTTGGGGCAAGTTCTTAGCCACCGAGAAAGACGATCCTTCCGACTCGAGCAAAACGAGGCTAGTGGCGGCTACACACATTCCTACACTACCGTTCGATTGCTCCAGCATCCACAGTTTTGAGTAGTACAAACATTATTTACAAATGCAGAAAAACATAAATCTAGCAGCATAAAGAAAAATTAAATTTATACTATTTCTACACACCATGAGTACTCGATTAAGAGCACTGCACGAGTTTCACACTACTCTATCCTAAAATCCTAAGCCAGCTCCACTATCTTAAAGTTAACACAAAAGAAATAAATTAAACTTGGGCCGAGCGGGTGCTTAAGTGAGTGCTCATGCCGTGTAGGTGCACAATGCTGTCATGATCAAATAAAAACTGAAAATGAAAATACTCTCGTGGTATGCAAGTGCATGTGCAAAGGTAACTCGCGAAACTTTCCCCCATCAGACTTATACTAAACAATCTAACCGTGATTTGCAATAAAAATAGAAAAATAAAAGTTGAGGGAAGAGGTTACCCCATGCCCAACAAATGAGCATACCAGAAGATTGGCGTTAATTTCAGCAGACAGTCCACGACCCAAACGAACTCCACCTGCATAAGAGAATATCTCCGACCACGCATACTCAAAACTTATAATCACAGTAGCATATTTGAATAAACTAAATGCGGCAAAATTGGGTTTTCTCCAATAAGCCATTTTCTTTACCGTCCTTAAGGTGGACCAAATACTTGTATTAGCAGTTATATAAATATTGTTTTAGGGAATAAGTTCAAAACATAATGATAAAGGTCTACAAATACACACAGCAGTAAGCAGTAAATGAAACTAGAAAAAGCAGCAAAGGAAAACACTGGAGATCCTTCACTCCTCAGCTGAACGCTGATTTGTGATAGATTCCCCCAGCTACGTGAGATGAGGGCGAGGCGAAGGCTTTAGGGCCCAGGGAAGACGAGTCTCCCCTGCCCCTAACCTTGTCCTTCTCACGCCGGCGGGCAAAATTTTGCGCCTTGCGTAGGAGCAGCTCCTTTTGTTTCAGATCCACAGAAGGGGATCGCCAGGGTGGTATGATCGCACCCAGCAATTCAGTAGCAAGTTTATCTTTCGCATCTGGGGGCATCCTTTCCTCACCCGCACCATGTGAAAGATCAGCACAAGTTACCTGTTTAATAGTTTTACAAACTTTGTTCAAACAAATAGAAGTTTTTAATTCAGTTTTTTTGCACGCTATAAACGGGCATGCTTATCTCATGTTTCTTCTCAACGAAATCTTGTTTCACATCAAGTGACTCTGTCTCTATCTCTCCTTCAGCTACCGTCAGCAGTTCGATCACTTTCTTAACCCGCTCGCATTTCTTCAATGGAAAACCTGTCTTAGCAGCACTAGACACATCGTTAGATAACGAATCATTTAATTGAAAAAATTCTCCATATTCATTTGAACTAATATGAGGAGGTGAAGATGGTAGAGTCAGATTGACTTTAGGAGCCAATGTGACACCACTTACATTGAATTGCAAGGTAGCTTCACCGGCTTTCAGGAATGAGAGTCCTAAGATTGGTTTTGACGTGTTACCCATAGGTCCTAAAACTTGAAAGTCAGTGACAACAACCCCATCCATAATTACTTCCACATCTTTGATCTCACCATCAGTCTTAACTACTGATCCATCCGCTAGCACTAGAGATTTTTGGACATCAGATTCGATACTTAAATTTAATTTTTCCACATCTTGCAAAACAAGAATGTTGCAGGATGATCCAGAGTTGCATAATGTTATCATCTCTACCACATTAATTTCACATTTAACGGCCACTTCATTTTTCTCGCACTCTCCCGCGTCCCCAGCACTCTTCCCTTGCTCACGGGGATTTTTCTCCGTATCACTTGGAAGGGTGCCGCGAGTACACTTGGAGAACACTTGGGTCAATTGTCTCCAAGTTCCTCATGGACGTAGTTTGAGTGGCCATATTTGATTGGGCCATCTCAACAAATTTCTCCATCATTTCTTCCAGCGCACTTTTGTGTGAACCTTGAACATTCGGATTATAACCCGTATGCGGCGGCCGCGGCTGGCTACTAAAGGCTTGAACATCAAATTGATGCTGGCCTCCTTGCCATCTTTGACCGGCAACATTCTGATTCCATGAGAAATTGGGATGATTTCTCACATTGGGGTTATAAACATTATTAAAAGGAACGTTGTGATTTTGACTATTTATAAAATTCACATTTTCATCAAACATTATACCTGATGGCTCAGCAATGCTTTCTCCAGTGGTGTCCTCGTAGGCATGATGGCCAGGGTTACCACAAACCTGACAAGATATGTCCATATACCGAGCTGGAGGAGGGGCCGATCTGGTCAACATATTCCTTCCATCTAAAGTGTGATGGCTCGCCTCCGATTGCTGCATCACAGCGTTAACTTCCAACAAAGTACTCGCCCCTCTAGGGGCATTTCTCCGGCGGTCCAATAAGTGCTATGGGAGGCGGTATCTCAAATTAGCCTCAATGCCTCCTCTAGAGATAAGTTCATTATCGTGCCCCCAGCAGCTGCGTCAATCATTGCCCTGAAATTAGGCTCAATACCAAAATAAAATATTTCAACTAGATTCCACGGCTCACAGCCGTCCTCTGGGCATCGACACTGCAGTTCCGAGAATCTCTCCCACATCTTGGACAGCGTCTCATGGTCAAGTTGCCGGAAGGTCGCAATATCCCTCAGAGCATTCACTATCTTATCCACGGAGTGGAACTTTGTCAAGAACATAGAGGACAATGAGTCCCAAGTAGTAGCGGTCCCTGGAACAATGATATACAGCTAGGTCTTTGCCTTGTCCCTCAGCGAGAACGGGAACAACCTCAGCTTCACAACGTCGTCAGAAATTCCAGCATACCGGAAAGTGCCACAAATCTCCGAGACCTCCGCCAGATGGAGCTGCGGGTCCTCACTCGGCAATCCCGAGAACTGCGTATTATTCCTTACATATTTAGGATGGCGGGTTTTATCTCAAAGTGGTTATTTACGATGCCGACCCGAAGCAAGGGTAAACACTTCCTGCAGTTGGGGTTGTGAAATCATGCATTGTCCTAACACGTGGTTGGACCACCTCTTGGCCAGCGACAACCCGATCTACTTGGCCATTTCCTCCTAGGTCATTATTCTCCATTCCTTCTTCAGCAGCAGCAGCACGCAGGCGAGCTCGCCTTGCACGTGCAGTTTCTAGCTCAACCACAAGATCTTCAACCCTTTCACCTGAGTTGGGATCTGTCATACAACATAAAAAAAACTTTCAAAAATACCAACAACACTTCCAAATTTTTTTCAAAAGCAAAATACACACAATGGTTGCACTCCCTGACAACGGCGCTAACAACTTGATGCGACGGCAAGTGTACCGATCGTAGTCAAGTAATAATGTGAGGAGTTGAATCCCCGGATATCAATCTCTTGAGGAGTGCAAGTAGGGAGTGTGATTTCGCTATATGAAAAAGGGATTGCAAGCGGGAAAGTAACCAAAGGGGGTTTTTGATTTGTATTCCTAAGTTAACAACAATAAGAAAACTATTGCGGGTCGCCGTCACCGTGTCTCTTTGATGTATTACTTAAGAGAGCAATAGGGAAGATGAATAAGCTAATGAGGGTTGCAAGCACCTCTTCGCAACGCACGCTTCTAGCAATTGCTAGAACGACACAATCACAACTTGAACAAGAGAAAATCTGAAGTTCAACAACAATATCCAGAACTAAAATATATCAACACTTAGACATGCTGAAATATTCAAGCTATCAATATTCTTACACATCAATCCAACACCCAAATATGCAGTAAAAGGAATACTACAGGTGAAGGGGAAGAGAAACAACCAAACGCACGAAGTCTCTCTGAGATTCACGACCGGATTCAAGGGTTGTCGGGCCTTGTCCAAACTCGGTTTACGGTTGACGTCCGGGAACAAAAAAGGGTTGTCACTTCCTTCAGATATCCCGTTTTCTTCGTGAATAATCACTGGCTGGTTCTAACCGGAGAACTTCATGGATGCAACAACCTTTGAGTTAACATGGAGCTTGGAGCTTGGAGATGACAGTGGTGACCGGAGATGAATAAGTTGCTAGCTCTTGGAGTAAAAATGGTGGTCGGATCAACTCTCCAAGGAGGAGAGAGAAAATAACTGCTAGGAGAAAGTTTCCCTGCTCAAAAGAGCAGAAAATGGCAGTTGGGTCGGACTGGAATGGAATCTCCTCCTCCGAAGAAGAAATCTGTGCTTTAAATAGAAGCAGGTCAGAAAAATAGGCACGCACGGTTTGGCACACGACCGTGCGCAAACCGTGCGATATTAACTTTCACAGCAAGCCTGCGGAAGGAGAGGCGTTGACCCGTGGGTAGCGACGCCTAGAGCGGAGCCGTGACACCATGCATTACACCGTGCGTTTTCTTCGCGCACAGACGATTCCGCCCATGCGTGAAGGAAATCGCACTGGTAGCGACAAATAGCTGAAATGCAGGGACAAACAGGAGAACCGTGCGTTTTACTCGCGCGCGAGCGCTTCTGCCCATGCGAGAACAAATCACACGATTAACTACAGAATGGAACAAACTAGAAAGCTACAGGAAAACCGTGTGTTTCCTTCGCGCACAGTTACGATGAAACTGTGCGTTTCCTTCGCGCACGGTTATGATGAAACCGTGCGTCAACCGTGCGTGAGGATCGTCGAACTCAGCTCGACGAAATTCTCCGAGCTCAACTCGACGTTCTTCCAGCTGAACAAAACGCACGATCAGGCTCAAACCGTGCGCGAATAAAACGCACGACCGTGAGTTTTCCTCAAAACAGAATTCCTGCCTTTGGGAAAACACACCACCTGCACAACAAAACCAAAATTGGAGCACAAGCTCCCAGCAACAAAAATACAACAAAGATAACAACAGGAAAGAGCCATGGGGAGCACCATGTGCTTACCCCCAACAACAGAATGCGCAATTGCACACCCTCGAGCCAAAACAGTGCACAAAATGGTCCATGACCGAACGATAGAAATATAATCGATATCCGGTTGAAATGCAGTGCACGAGTGAGAAAACCAGCCCAGATGAGTCCGAAAAATCTATAAAAATCGGACTCATCAATAGTGAATCTAGGGTCACAAGAAACAAAGCTTGACTTGTATGTAAAGGTTATTCACAAATTGAAGGAATAGATTTTGATGAAACCTTTGCACCCGTAGCACGTTTAGAAGCAGTTAGAATTTTTCTTGTATTTGCTAGCTTTAAAAGGTTTAAATTATTTCAAATGGATGTTAAAACTATTTTTCTTAACGGGCATATTAAGGAAGAGTTTTATGTAGAACAACCTCCAAGCTTTGTTGATGTTAAATTTCCTGATCATGTTTTTAAATTAGAAAAACACTTTATGCTTTGAAACAAGCACCCCGAGCATGGTATGATAGATTGACTGTTTATTTATTAAAGAATAATTACAAAATGAGCAGTGTTGATTGTACTCTATTTATTAAACATGTTCATGATGACCTTATAGTTTTACAAATATATGTTGATGATATTATTTTTGGATTTACTAATGAAAGATTGTGTGATAATGTTATAGAAATTATGAAAAATAAATTTGAAATGAGCATGGTAGCGAACTCACTTATTTTCTTGGTTTTCAAATTACTCTAAAACATGATGGAATTTTTATTTGTCAATCTAAATATATTCATGATGTTTTAAAAAGATTTGGATTTGAAAATCTAAAACAAGCAAATACCCCCATGAGTGTCTCATTGAAGTTACAAAAGGATGAAAGTGGAATTTCTATAGATCAAACACTATATAGAGGAATGATAAGATCGCTATTATATTTGACTGCTTCTAGACCTGACATTATGTTCACTGTATGTTTATGTGATAGATTTCAAGCTAATCACAAACAAGAATCTCATTTAAAAACGGTTAAACATATTTTTAGATATCTTATTGACATATCTAAGTTAGGTTTGTGGTATCCTCACAACGATGCCTTTATTTTACATAGCTTTTCTGATTCTGATTATGCTGGCTGTTTATTAGACCGTAAGAGCACAAGTGACACTTGTCATTTTTAGGCCCTTCACTAATTTCATGGTCGAGTAGGAAACAAAATTCTGCTGTCTTATCCACCACTACGGCCGAGTACATTACACAAGATAGTTGTTGTGCACAGACTCTTTGAATGAAGCAAACATTAAAAGATTTTGATGTTATTCAATGAAACAATTGAATTAAAATGTGATAAAAAAAGTGCAATTGACTTAACATATAATCCAGTTCATCATTATAGGTCCAAACATATTGATGTATGTCATCACTTCATTAGAGACAAGGCTGGTAATTCGCTATAGATCGGATCCTAAGTAGCTGAAAGAAGGACTTCGTTGACAAAGATATTGGTTACACATTAGGCAAAATACGATTAAAGTCAGTTTTATATGCACTAATTCACAGCTTGCTGATATTTTCATAAAGCCACTTCCAGATTCCTGTTTTTCATTATTAAGATTAGAACTAGGAATCCTGGACTTATCAAGCTAATGAATCGACATAATAAGTAAAAAAGGAAAGACTTTAATTAACAAGTAAATGATAATTAAACATTAAGAAAATCATAAATGTTGAGTCAATAATCATATTACTGCAGCACTAAAATCGCATAATAAGTCCCAAAATATTACAACACAGAATTCTTCAACTGAAACATGAAAATTTAAACATTTGCACTGTCGTCGGCGACACTCACTGTCGCTGGGCGATAGCGTCAACTCTTCAAATCAGCCCGAAAACTTCAGAAATTCATGTTGTCCCCTCCACTTGTGTCCCCTTGATCTTCAGCTGAACTGTGTTCACTGCTTCGTGTACGACGAGGTCGGCGAGTAGACGAAACGGGGAGGATCCATGACCAGATTCTCTCATTCTGTCGCTTCTGCTGGAGTGGGCTTCAACTTTAGACTTTTAGTCAGAAATTTAAAGAATTTTTGAACTCCCAGAAAGTTCTTGACCTCCCTCTTATGCTCTTCGAATGACTCTCGCAAGTCATCCAAACCTTCCCGCAAAGATCCACCTCTTAGAATCGGTGGGTTTCGAATAGTGGACACTTGTTCACTGCTCCTTGTAAACCCTCCTCGTGCTGGTCGGCCGATGGAAGTACCACTCGTAGAGTAGATAGAGGGCACACAATCGTTGAAATAAAAGTCTAGGTCTATCCATGTATACTTCTTATATAATATGCATCGGATGACCGCTCCAAGTGGTACTGTGTTTAATTTCTTCCAAGACGGACTCTTTAGTCTAAATATGTAACGAATTATCGGAAGGATAAAGTCTGCCATATCGAATAGCTCCCACTCTAAGATCATGTATGAGACATAGCTTAATTGAGTCGTTATCTTCTATGTATCACCGGGCTTAAGTAAAATATTGTGTCTCAATATGTCTTGCACTAGTCGTGAATCCTCCATAAGAGTGGACGTAGATTGAATAAGAGTTTTGATGGAATTCTCATGCAATACCATATTCAAGAGTGTCCAGTCTCTATCCTTCCGATAATTCTCTACAACATCTAAGACATTATCATGTTCTATTAACCCGAACTCTACCCTAAGATCATAGTGAGTTATCTCAACTGTCTGTCCCTTGTATGCGTGATCACACACCACCATTTAATTCCGTGAATCGAGGATCTTGTAAATAATTATAAAATTCTCTTATCAACACCGAAGAAAATGTATCCAGAATAATGACAGACATTATTCCTGTCATTGCTAACAGGTCATGGATGCGCGCGTGACGGGCGAGATCGAATTCGATGACCCGTCCAATCCTCATATTCGCATTTTCTTTCATCGGGAACATTTGATAGGATGAGTGTGTGTCACTTCCAGTACTTCCGCGGGCTCTAAAATTGGAAGCCATTGTTGCAGTTAACAGCCAAAATTTTAAAACAAAATTTTCCAGAAAATTTTCAGTATCGCCAGTCGGGGACACCCATTGTCGTCGGGCGATAGCGGAAATTGCTCTAATCCAATTTCCGACTCCAGATCTACACTTTTCCCCAACTTTAAATACCAGATCTGAAATTTCTAAGGCTATTTAATGTAGGAATCCGGGGTGCCGACATCCGAATCGAATAACCACAGAACAAAAACAGAGCAGTAAAACACAAGATGCAGAGGTACCCAAAACCGGCTTTCTCCCTTCTTCTTCCTTCTTGATTCACCAAAAAAGAAATTACAAAGGTTGCAAGGATACTCACCTCTTCTCCCTCTTCTGGAAAGAAAACATAGAAGAATACTATTCAACGAGATTCTCTCAAAAGAATCGCCGCCACAGACTTCAGTATCCCTAACACCATAACTCAACCACGATCGTCGAAAACTCGACGATTTCGACCAAAAAGCCGGTCGACGATCGCGACCCCGATTCAAAACCGTCGAAGTCGTCGACCCAAAAGGCCGGTCGATCTGAGAAAAGGCCGGTCGACGATCGTCGAGAACCATAGTGTCGCCGATCCAAAGAAAACCCATAATTTCCGGGGCGTTGCCCCCGAGCCCCACGGGGACGCTCCCCTGGACCCCTGCCCGCTGTCCGTCAGGGGGCTCTATGCCGGGGCTGCCGCCCCCGGAATCAGGGGGGATCTATTCCTCTAAGTTCAACCCGGTGTGAGAAACAAGAGGACCGGAAGTGTTCCACAACCCCAACATAACACATTCCCTAATGATTATACTCTAAACACTATTCATTCTCTTCTTCCCTAACACCATAACTCAACTAAACTTTTTTCTTCAAAACAAGTAGATATGAGATTAGAGTGTTTAATTTCTACTTTCTCAAAAAAAATTATAGTCATTTCTCAAAAAAAAACATAGTTTTGAACAAACTCTAACCATGATAAAACATAATTGAAAACCTGAAAATTTTTTCATCAAAAGTACCATAAACTATCCTACAATCATTTGGATCTACAAAATCTACAAGATGAAAGAACAATTCCATGAAAATTACCTTGATCTAGTGTTTTCTCCGATTTTCGCTTCGTCTTCCGCGTCAGTCTTTAGGAGAAAATACTGGGAAAGGTGCAATTGATCAGAAACGACGGTATTTTATATTTTCACACTATTGTCAATCGGCGATACCCAATATCGCCGGGCGATAGTGGAAATTCACATTTACGCCAATTTTTCTTCATTTCTTAGGTTTAGGCATGATTCAATGCATATTCTTTGATTTTGGTTCCTAGTAGCATAGTTCAATTGTTCAACCATCACATATCCTTTTCTACATACATAAGTACTAGTGTTTTTATACTTGTGAAATTGTTTTCGCATGCCTCTAAGTATGAAAAATGTTTTAGTTATGATAATGTTCTTTCACCCACACTTTTGAAAATCTTCATATGGATTCACCTTACTGCATATGTGAATTATGAATGTTCTACCATAACCACTAGAATTTCATGCTACCGCTAACGCTTTATCCTAGTTTATTCATTGCACCACTCATATTTGATTATCTTGTATGCTCACAAGTGAATTCAGACTCCTCTGTCATGCCCAACAAAACATGTTCAAAAAAAGTTCAAAAAAATTCAACATCTTTGTTGATGTCATTCAAAATTAAAATAAAAAGGGGCTGACAAGTAACCTCCACCAAACACTACTTATCCTCCTGATAAGTTTTAATAACCATTGTGAGGTTGAACACCTTGAAAAGAATTGTAAAGTATATTGTGCAACTATATATCTGGATATCTATTTATATGTGTTCTGAATTCTTGGGTACAAGCACAGCTAGTCATGTATACCTCTATGCTATATGTTTTTTCACATTCCACGTGTTCATATATTTATAAGGCATCTGCATATGTGTTTTTTCATCTAACTATCACATGTACACAACATTATTTTCTCTAAAATTTCTTCTTATGAGAATTGAACCGAAAATATTTCCAACTTAGTCTTCACTATTGTATACTTGTATGTGTCTATGATATAAATGGATGAATGTTGTCAATGTTCGTGTTTACTCATTTTCTTCTTTGCTATATATTGATTCACATGTTTTATCCTTAATTTCTCCTTTATAATTTTCCTCTTTAGCTTCTGCACTACTCTGCTATCTCTTTTGACAATACCAAAGGGGGAGAATTTACTAAGGTCTAAATTTGGTATTAACTAAAAAATCAAGGCTCAATATGCTTAGATTTAGGGGGAGTACACCTGTAGGGGGAGTATTTCATCCAAGAGAAATTTGTGCACATACAAATGCTTAGTCTTGATACTCATAGTTTCTAACATTTCATATATCATTCATGATTTCTTTCTCAGAGGATTTGTTATTATCAAAAGAGGGAGATTGTTGGAGCATGCGTTCCACGCTTCCTGTTTGCTAATAACAAATTTTGTTTGTATTTGATCTTTGGGAGTTTATGATGTGCAGATATCACAGGTCTAGCTCTAATGGCTTTTGAGTGATGTTTCGGGTCAGAACACATGAGCTTAGGAGATATCGCCAGACGATATTGGGTATCGCCCATAAGCGACAGCGTCGTTTGACGAATCTGCGATCGACGATCGACGTTCAACGAATCTGCCATGCGAAAATCAAAAGTTCGTGGGACACGTGGATACCCAGTGTTGCCAGGCTGTTGAAGCCAAAATTGACCTCTGTGGAGTTCGGGGTCCCAAAAGAGGGGCGACCTCACACCTACTACACTCGGGGGAACGTCACAGACCAAAGACTTGAGGAACTAGGAACAGACCCTCGACTCTAGCGTGGAGGTCTCACCTCACACCCGGAAGACCTTTGAAGTCTCCCCCTCCATAGCCAATGTTGAGCTAGGTGCCTTGGAGGAAGAAAGCAAAGGGATTTCTGTGACTCAAATGCTATATCCTCCAAGGCATCCCTAAGGGTCTATTTATAGTTTTCCCAATCTCATGGACCAAAACGTCAACAATACCCCTACGCAAAATAAGCCTTGGGCCAATAGAAAACACCCACAACGGGGGCAAAGAGGTAATTCCACCCCCAGGGGTACAACGGTAAAAATACAGCCAAAAGATGTCCGGGGGAAAAGGAGGCTAAACCATCCCCCTCACCTTCCCCGGACGCCTGAGGTGAGTGGGGGTTAAACAACCCCACTCCTCCTCCAACTTGGGGCCGAGTGAGCGGGCGAATCCCAAAGAACTGGGGAGCAGGGGGCAGGGGCGAGACCCCGGCCTCCGGCCAGTCTCGCCCCGCTAGGCCGCGGGGCAGGGGCGAGACCCCGACCCCCGACCGGTCTCGCCCCGCCAGGCCGCGGGGCAGGGGCGAGACCCCGGCCTCCGGCCGGTCTCGCCCTGCCAGGCCGCGGGGCAGGGGCGAGACCCCGGCCCCTGGCCGGTCTCTCCCCGCCAGGCCGCGGGGCAGGTGCGAGACCCCGGCCGCCGGCCGGTCTCGCCCCGCTAGGCCGCGGGGCAGGGGCGAGGCCCGGCCCTCGGCCGGTCTCGCCCCGCCAGGCCGCGGAGCAGGGGCGAGACCCCGACCTCCGGCCGGTCTCGCCCCGCCAGGCCGCGGAGCATGGGCGAGAGGTCTCCGGCCTATCCCGCTGCTCCCACCTCGCACCCAGCCACCCGGGGGCGGGTGTCGGCCAGATTGTCGCACCCGCCCCTCTTAGAAAAATGAAGGGGGAGGCAGATTTTTCCTCCCCCTATTATTATATTCCAAGAGCTAGGCCAAAATTGTCCACCAAGAGTACAAACAACTCCAAAAGCTTAAAAATACAAAACCGGTCTCGCACATGCCAAGGGGACCCCACTCTGTGAATACGAGGTTGTACACGATCCCCACTCTTTTCTAGGTTGGCACAAGCTCGAAAAGAAACATCCAACCCAACGTATTCGCTGAGTGACCCTCTTAGAGCCGGAAATACATGGTCTCCCCGAGGAGTCAACCTGTCAAGCCAGCTAATGAAAGCCTGGGTGACGAGACGGCCTCAGGGTAAAAAACACTTGACCACCCCGAGGGGTCAACCTGTCATGCCAGCTAATGGGAGCCTGGGTGACGAGACGGCCTCGGGGTAGGGAAGACTCAACTACCCGGAGGGGTCCTGTCATGCCAGCTAATGGGAGCCTGGGTGATGAGATGGCCTCAGGGTAAGAAAGACTCAACTACCCGGAGGGGTCCTGTCATGCCAGCTAATGGGAGCCTGGGTGACGAGACGGCCTCGGGGTAATAAAGACTTATGGTCCTCGAGAGGTACCACTGGCTCTGCTAGCCAGTGAGAGCCTGACAGCGGGACCGTCTCGGGGCAAAGAGAACAGGGCATCCACGAGAGGTACCACCGACCCTGCCAGCTAGTGAGAGCCTGGCAGTGGGACCGTCTCAGAGCAAAGAGAACAGGGGCATCCACGAGAGGTACCACCGGCCCTGCCAGCTAGTGAGAGCCTGACAGCGGGACCGTCTCGGAGCAAAGAGAACTGGGGCATCCACGAGAGGTACCACCGGCCCTGCCAGCTAGTGAGAGCCTGACAGCGGGACCGTCTTGGAGCAAAGAGAACAGGGGAATCCATGAGAGGTACCACCGACCCTGCCAGCTAGTGAGAGCCTGGCAGCGGGACCGTCTCAGAGTAAAGAGAACAGGGGCATCCACGAGAGGTACCACCGGCCCTGCTAGCTAGTGAGAGCCTGGCAGCGGGACCATCTCAGATAAAAGAGAACAAGGGCCTCAACGAGAGGTACCACCGGCCCTGCCAGCTAGTGAGAGCCTGACAGCGGGACCGTCTCGGAGCAAAGAGAACAGGGGCATCCACGAGAGGTACCACCGGCCCTGCCAGCTAGTGAGAGCCTGACAGCAGGACCGTCTCAGAGAACTTACTCTCCCCAAGGCACATTCGACCCAACCAGCTAGTGAGAGCCTGAATGAGGAGATCCTCTCGGGGGTGGGACTTGCTCTCCACCGAGGCACATTCGACCCATCAAGCTAGTGAGAGCCTGGATGAGGAGATTCTCTCGGGGGTGAGACTTGCTCTCCCCGAGGCACATTCGACCCAAACAGCTAGTGAGAGCCTGGATGAGGAGATCCTCTAGGGGGTGGGACTTGCTTTCCCCGAGGCACGTTCTACCCAACCAGCTAGTGAGAGCCTGGATGAAGAGATCCTCTCGGGGGTGGGACTTGCTCTCCCCGAGGCACATTCGACCCATCCAGCTAGTGAGAGCCTGGATGAGGAGATCCTCTCGGGGGTGGGACTTGCTCTTCCCGAGGCACATTCGACACATCCAGCTAGTGAGAGCCTGAATGAGGAGATCCTCTCGGGGGTGGGACTTGCTCTCCCCGAGGCACATTCGACCCATCCAGCTAGTGAGAGCCTAGATGAGGAGATCCTCTTGGGGGTGGGACCTGCTCTCCCCGAGGCACATTCGACCAAACCAGCTAGTGAGAGCCTGGATGAGGAGATCCTCTCGGGGGGTGGGACTTGCTCTCCCCGAGGCACATTCGACCCAACCAGCTAGTGAGAGCCTGGATGAGGAGATCCTCTCGGGGGTGAGACTTGCTTTCCCCGAGGCACATTCGACCCATCCAGCTAGTGAGAGCCTGGATGAGGAGATTCTCTCGGGGGTGGGATTTGCTCTCCCCGAGGCACATTCGACCCATCCAGCTAATGAGAGCCTGGATGAGGAGATCCTCTCGGGGGTGGGACTTGCTTTCCCCGAGGCACATTCGACCCATCCATCTAGTGAGAGCCTGGATGAGGAGATCCTCTCGGGAGTGGGACTTGCTCTCCCCGAGGCACATTCGACCCATCCAGCTAGTGAGAGCTTGGATGAGGAGATCCTCTCAGGGGCGGGACTTGCTCTCCCTGAGACACATTCGACCCAACCAGCTAGTGAGAGCCTGGATGAGGAGATCCTCTCGGGGGTGGGACTTGCTTTCCCCGAGGCACATTCGACTCAACCAGCTAGTGAGAGCCTGGATGAGGAGATCCTCTTGGGTGTGGGACTTGCTCTCCCCGGGGCACATTCGACCCAACCAGCTAGCGAGAGCCTGGATGAGGAGATCCTCTCGGGGGTGGGACTTGCTTTTCCCAAGGCACATTCGACCCAAACAGCTAGTGAGAGCCTGGATGAGGAGATCCTCTCGGGGGTGGGACTTGCTCTCCCCGAGGCACATTCGACCCATCCAGCTAGTGAGAGCCTGGATGAGGAGATCCTCTCGGGGGTGAGACTTGCTCTCCCCGAGGCAGATTCGACCCAACCAGCTAGTGAGAGCCTGGATGAGGAGATCCTCTCGGGGGTGGGACTTGCTTTCCCCGAGGCACATTCGACTCAACCAGCTAGTGAGAGCCTGGATGAGGAGATCCTATTGGGAGTGGGACTTGCTCTCCCCGAGGCATATTCGACCCAACCAGCTAGTGAGAGCCTGGATGAGGAGATCCTCTCGGGGGAGGGAAAATAGGTGTGTCACTTGAACTCTACCAAATCCAACATCCTCAAACGGGGAAAAATTTGGGTTACATGATCCCCTGACTCAGCCGGTCGGTGGTAGTGCTTGTTATAAGATAAGAGAGAGTGAAAGACTACACTGAGGCGAGGCTTCTTCAAGGGGCCTGGTCATGACGACTGTCATCCTTCCCCTCGGAGACCTCCATCTTGCTCAGGCTCTCCATGATCCTCTACATCTCCTCTGCCTTGGCCAACCAAGAGATGGTGTTGACGACCTTGACATAACATTGCCTTGCCATCCCGGAGTCTCCCTTGACTCTGACCTGGATCCCTCCTGAGCTGAATTTGAGGCACTGGTGGAACGAAGACAGCACGCAACGGAAGGCGCTGATGAGGGGCCTTCCGAAGATGGCGTTGTAGCTGCTCGAAGTGTCAACTATGACGAACCGGTAGTTCCTTGAAGTCCCTCCCAATTTTACTTGGAGTCCTACTCCACCTTCAACCTCCTTCCTCTCTCCTGAAAATACGAACAGGGGTCCGTCTGAGGCCAACATCCTCCTTGGCTCCACCTTCATCTCGTCAAACACTTTCTTGAAGACGACATTGACGGAGCACCCGTTGTCAACCAAGATCCTCGAGATGGTGTAGCCCTCGATGGCCGTCTAGATGACCAGCGCATCGCAGAATGGATCCTCATGATCTGTCATGTCCTTCACCGAGAAGGTGATCTTCTCCTCCTGGGGCGGGGTCTGGGATGTTGAGGCGACGCTCCGTCGGTACATGACATGGATGTTTACCTTCCGAGTGTCTTCAATCCCCACTCCACCGTGGATCACTCCTATACCTCCTCGGGTTCCCACGTCGACCCGGTCCTCACACACGTCATCCCCCCCTTCTCTGGGTGGAACCTCCTCAACCCGCACCAGCGACTGCGGCTGGGCAGGGCCTCTCGCCCCCTCACCTCCAGGAACTCAGGGCAGGTAGCTGTGGTGTGCCCCTCCACCTGGTGGAAATCACAGTACGGTAGTGCACCTCCCCTCCTTCGGCGGGTTGAGCGTTCTCTCCTGTTACCTCTTCCCCCTCCTGTTGCCAAGGCTTGTTGCGGCGGGGGTAAGAGCTATCTTGGGGCTTTCCTCTGGAAGTTGAACCTCCCTTGGCCCCCATGAAAGTTCCCTCCACCCTGGATGAGAGCTCTTCCTTGAACCTGGGTAGGTTCTCCCTGTGGCCTCCAGCCTGGTTCCGGACCCTCCTGTCCCTGGAACCCTTGAGCTCTCTACTCCTCTCTTCTTCTTCCTTCCTGATGCCTTGAGCCACCTTGCTCCTTCGACTCCATCTCTGTTAGCTTCGCCAACTTCTTGACAAATGCCGGGTTGGTCACCTCCATGGCTATCTCCTCGGCCGCCCTTTCCATCAGCTCCTCAAAGGAAAGGGGGGCCTTCCGAGTTAGGCTCATCTTGAAGAACCCCTCGCGCAACCCCACCGTGAATGCCATCTGGAGGGCATACCCTGACATCTACTGGACATCCAGGATCTCCTCTTGGAACCTGTCAACATAACGGGCCAACAACTCCTCGGCCCCCTGTCTTATCAGGAAGATGGACTCGGGACTCTTCTTCCTCTTCTTGGAGGTGGAGAAGCGAAGGTGAAAGCTCCGGCTCAAGTCCTCGAACCCATAGATCGACCTCGGAGGGAGTTGATGAAACCAGTCCCTTGCCTTCTCCTTCAACGTGATCGCAAAGAGGCGACACTTGAAGGCATTCGTCATTGGCCCGATGGAGACGACATCTTCGAACCACTGCAGATGCTGGACGGGGTCATCCTTCCTGGTACAGTAAGCCATGTCGGGCTCTCTGAATCCCTCGGGAACGGGAGCTGATATGATCAGCTCGCTGAAGGGTGACCCCCTGAGGGGTGGTCTCGCAGCCTCTACTCGCGCGACCTGCTCGCCTGGAAGGCTGACACTCGCTGGGCTGGAGAACAACTCTCGGCCGGTGAGGTCTCGCTCGACCCCATCTCCCATCCTCTCCTTCCCGGGCCTTCTTCCTGGTGCACTTCCTTCTCCCCATGCTGGGGTCATCTCGTCGAGAGGGGGGGGGGCTAGCTTCTGGGGGGGTCGGGGTGGAGTTGCCACCCTGAGGAGCAATGCTTCACAGCATCTCCATGATGCCCTGGATGGAGGCCATGAACTTTTGCCTCCCCACAAAGGGTCCTGGGCTGGGGAGCTCGCCGAGATCATCACTACCTCCCTGACCTCCAGTCATGACGCTCTCCCGAGATTTTTTGTGCTGGTCACTCTCCACGCTCACTGCACCAAAAGTGTTGAAGCCAAAATTGACCTTTGTGAAGTTCGTGGTCCCAAAAGAGGGGTGACCTCACACCTACTACACTCGGGGGAACGTCACAGACCAAAGACTTGGGTAACTAGGAACAGACCCTTGGCTCTAGCGTGGAGGTCCCACCTCACACCCGGAAGACCTTTGAAGTCTCCCCCTCCCTAGCCAATGCCGAGCTAGGTGCCTTGGAGGAAGAAAGCAAAGGGATTTTTGTGGCTCAAATGTTGTATCCTCCAAGTCACCCATAAGGGTCTATTTATAGTTTTCCCACTCTCATGGATCAAAACGTCAACAATACCCATACGCCAAATAGGCCTTGGACCAATAGAAAACACCCACACCGGGGGGCAAAGAGGTAATTCCACCCTCAGGGGTACAACGGTAAAAACACGGCCAAAAGAGGTCTGGGGGAAAAGGAGGCTAAACCATCCCCCTCACCTTCCCCGGATGCCTGAGGTGAGTGGGGGTTAAACCACCCCACTCCTCCTCCACCTTGGGGCCGAGCGAGCGAGCGAATCCCGAAGAAATGGGGAGCAGGGGGCAGGGGCGAGACCGCAGCCTCCGACCGGTCACGCCGCGCCAGGCCGCGGGGCAGGGGCGAGACCCCAGCCCCCGACCGGTCTCGCCCCGCCAGGCCGCGGGGCAGGGGCGAGACCCCGGCCCCCGGCCGGTCTCGTTCCGCCAGGCCGCGGGGCAGGGGCGAGACCCCGGCCCCCGGCCGGTCTCGCCCCGCCAGGCTATGGGGCAGGGGCGAGACCCCAGCCCCCGGCCGGTCTCGCCCCGCCAGGCCGCGGAGCAGGGGCGAGACCCCGGCCTCCGGCCGGTGTCGCCCCGCCAGGCCGCGAAGCAGTAGCGAGAGGTCTCCGGCCTGTCCCGCTGCTCCCACCTCGCACTCAGCCAGCCGGGGGCGGGTGTCGGCCAGCTTGCCGCACCCGCCCCTCTTAGAAAAAGGAAGGGGGGAGGCAGATTTTTCCTCCTCCTATTAGTATATTCCAAGGGCTAGGCCAAAATTGGCCACCAAGAGTACAAACCACTCCAAAAGCTTAAAAATACAAAGCTGGTCTCGCGCCTGCCGAGGGGACCCCACTCTGCGAATACGGGATTGTACACAAGCGACAGTCCACGTTCGACAATCGACGGATCTGCGATGTGAAAATGTGGAGATCGTGGGACACGTGATAGCAGTTACCGATATCGCTAGGTGGCGATACCCAGTGTCGCCAGGAGATATCACCAAAGTATAAAAGTCATTCAATTTTCTGAGGAGATTACGAATTTCATTACCTGTAGTGCATCTTCCTGTTTAAACGAACCAGAGAGCTCCAGATTACAGATTTACTTCATATTCTCAAGAAGGCCAAAGCGCAAAAGATCGACAGCACGTACGCGACATGCAAAGCAACCCCGACAAGGATTCATCAGCATCGTTAGCGCATTGTTTGAATGGAGTTTTAATTCAAAAGTTTTCAATTTGTTTTGTTCTTATTTCTATTGTAAACCTATTATAATCGAGAGGGGAAATTGCAGTCTTGTGCGTGATGTCTAAGTCCTTGGGCGGCTTAGGGGAAATCGTCGTCTTGTTCGTGACGTCTAAGTCCTTGTGTGGCTTAGGGAAAATCGCCGCCTTGTGCGTGACGTCCAAGTTCTTGTGTGTCTTAGGGAGAAATCTTTTCTTTGTGTGCAGCGTCTAGATCGTGGTAGATCTAAGGGAGGCTAGTAGCAAGATCTAGGGAGAGATACGCTTTACTTTGCCGGTTCTTAGTATGACCGACGAAAACAAAAGTAAATTGTATTTTTCATAAGTCTTTCTCTCTACCTCTATAGAGATACTTTGTATTCATTTTTAACACATTTGAAATAAATTATTATTTTTTAAACTTTTATATATTTCAGAGTGTTCGAGTCTGCTTATGAAAAATTTGTCTTTATTTCATAATTTCATTGTTTTGTTCACCACATAAACTTTGTTTAGCTAAATAAAATTAATTAACCCTTATTCACCCCCCTCTAAGGGCG
Source organism: Platanthera guangdongensis (assembly GCA_039583875.1). NCBI lineage: Eukaryota > Viridiplantae > Streptophyta > Magnoliopsida > Asparagales > Orchidaceae > Platanthera > Platanthera guangdongensis. The sequence goes on from CM077147.1 coordinate 181,499,001, forward strand.
CCGTCAAATCCAACACATGTTGTTATCCCTTTAGATGGCTCTCCAATCACTAGCTCTCGCGAATGATCTTTTGTGAATTTCAGCACACTAGGTGGCATGAACTCCTCTTCTTCTTCATCTTTCTCCGCCTCAATATTGCATGAGTGGATCATCATCCACAAGTTCCATAGTAGCAATGGGATCCTATCATTTCATGTAATAGAACTAGATTCTAGACAAAGGCCAGATGTGTGTCCAGATATGTTGCATTTGGCACACAATAGAAAAGCAGTCAAACCACTTTCTGAGTTCTAGGTGGCCTCTTACTGAAAGAACTAGCAAAAGATGGATCATTTACCCATCGAACTCGAGCAACCAATCGGGTGCTGAAATTTAAAAATATAGATTTAACGTTAGTAGACGAGCATCAATGAGCTCATGAATGACATTGTCATGCTTACGAATATATAAAACTTATAAATAATGCGCTAAGGCCTCTAATGGTGAGAAAATAAAGCGGACAATTCAATTTAGACGAGTGACCAAGGCTTCATTTGACGTGACATTTTTGTTCCGACGAGTTTGAACAAAAAATATGCATGCTTGGCATGACAACAAATACGTCCAACACAAAAAAAAACTAGTTTTGAGCATAAAAGCGGATGGAGTTCCTTGGTTGAGGTAGGTTGTTCACAAACAACGGTTCATGCCCGCTGCAACCGTGTCAAACAGAACCCAAGTTTTACTCCATAATTCTCGGTTAAATCTTTTTCCCAAACAACCACAAATCAAGATGGTCTCGACCCATTCTCTGTCGAGGTAGTTTTTCCCTACAAAATAATATTAATTTCACATCTAAAATTCACTTTAACTTAACTCTTACACGAGTCAAGTTGAAATTAATCAAGCGCTTCTTGGAAGGCAACCCAAGATGTGTTTAACACTTACACGTCTAATGTACGTCATGCACTCGGGACATGTCAATCAGTCGCATGTCATGCACAATGTGTTTCCTCGAGCACGCACAATTCTATTGTTAAACGCACCTGATCTCGGAATTCTCCTTTAAAAGATGTGGGAAGTGAACTCGGTATTAGCTTCACGGTGTAGTTTCGACAAAAATATTTTTCGTGAAGATCCTCCGTTTCTTTCTTTATTTTATTTGTTTTTTTTAACTTCATTCATGCGACATTGAGAATAATGTCTATCTTAAATATGAGGTGATATTTATAGGGCGATGTTATTAGCAGTCCTAAAAACATCTAAAACGGCTGTTCACAGTCCTAAAAAACACTTAGATTCATTGAATTGCTAATACAAATGGCTGCATTTACCCGTTGTAGAACAGCTTATAACATTGCCCTATTTTTATAACTATAAGACTCCGTTTGACGCAGTGGTTGCGGTCACGAACGCGGTGGTTAAGAACCGTCGTTCGTGAATGCCCAACCACACCCAAGTATCTTCATCCGCTTTTATGTTTAAAACTAGTTTTCTTTTCTTAGTAGCAGTCATAACTCATAACCATTGTCTTGTCAAACATACATTGTATGATGGTTGCAAAAAAACCACGCCAAACGGAGCTTAAGGCTTCGTTTGGGAGGACTTATTTTCACCAGTCAAGCGGTCACGACCGCATGAACTTGACCTTAATTAAGGTTCGGTTCATGCGATCGTGACCGCTTGACCGGTGAAAATAAGTCCTCCCAAACGGAGCCTAAATCTCTTATAAACAAATCCTCTTCTTCCTAAAAACTCCATTTATTCTTTCAAAAATCTTTGATTTTAGGCTACGTTTGGGGGGACTTATTTTCACCGGTCAAGCGGTTACGATCGCAAGAACTAGACCACAATTAAGGTCCGGTTCATGAGGTTGTAACCACTTGACCGGTGAAAATAAGTCCCTCCAAACGGAGCCTTATTCTTGCTGTACTACTAAATGATAGATATAACATTTTATGCACTGAAAGAATTAGTATAAGAATTTATATGCCTTCAACAATTTTTCACATGGCTGCAGAATGATTTATTCATGTAAGACTTTACAAGAGATGAAAGAGGGATGCAAATATTATTCAAATAGAGCTGATGTGCCTGTAAAGGAGCTCAAAGAAGAAACAACAGATTTTTTTCTGAAGGCACAGCAGTTACAAATCAATGGCCACTATGCCTGTAAAGGAGTATTGATCTGTATATGGCAGCAAGATGCAAGAAAACAATCAGCAGAATGAACGCATCGTCGATAAAGCCGATAACACCTAAAATCCCTGTGCATGAAAAATAATCGATGAATCAAAGACGGAGATAAGGATAATAAAAGACGAAGATTATCTGAGAATTGACGGCAGAATTACCTTCTGGAAGAAGGTCGATAGGACTCAGAACATAGATCATACTCAGTATCATCTGCAAAATACAACAGAGTAGAGAGTATGTTGAAGATGAGGATTAAAATAAGTACCGGTAAATATTACTGAATCATTGTGAAGACGAGGGCAGGGCAGCTCGGCGCATAAAGGCATTCCCGTGCAACGAGGGTCCGGGGAAGTGTCCTGCCACATGGGTGAAATGTAGACAAACCTTACCTTGCATTTTTGCAAGAGGCTGCTTCGAGGACTCGAACTCGTGACCTCAAGGCCATAAGGCAACACCTCAAGCCAAGGTTCCCCTTCACAATTCACATGTAATCTTTGTCAAGATGAGGACAACAACAATAACAACATTCAAGCCTTTATCCCACTCTAGTGGGGCCGGCTATATGAAACCTGTCTCCATTGTGCCCTATCTTTAGTCATAATCTCAATAATGCCCAAGTACATCACGTCTTTTCTTATAGTTTAATTCCAGATTTTTATTGGTCTACCCCTACCTCATTTAACATGCCTAGTGACTAAACTCTCACAATGCCTAACAGGTGCCTCCAATGGTCTCCTTTGTATGTGCCCAAACCATCTTAGTCGAGCTTCTCGCAATTTCTCTGCAATTTGCGCCACTCCTGTCTTATCCCTAATATACTAATTCCTAATTTTATCAAGTCTTGTGTGTTCACAAATCCACCTAAGCATTCTCATTTCCGCAACTCCCATTTTTTAATCATTGTCAAAACAATTTTAAAAAAAGATGGTGGAGGGGGCAGTCTGATGTTGGAAAGTCAAACACGCGTCAGCTAAAACAAAGTATGAGGCATTCAGGAAGCTTTGAGCTAAGTGGAAGGCTGATGTCTGCGCAAGTTGCTGGATCGAATTCTCGAACAATCGAAGGAAAGTTTGGAATCAATTGAGTAGTGACATAAAAGGCCAAACGAACAAATGAAACCGTGGACGAAGAACTCATGCAACTTGTACATGTAACAGGGCATCAATGGCGGCGCTGGACGTGCAAGATGGCAGCATCTCATGGTTGCATGAAAAGCAGCAAATAAGGAAGTGCTTGGGAAGAAAGAAAGTTCGATCTAAATGGCACGTGTTGAGCAGCTTTGACAAATCATACGGTCAAAGTAGGTAGGGATTAAGCAAACAGCAAGCTTGAAAGCTGCAGCATTTCCGTGAGGCTGAGGTTGGTGGCAGCACAAGAAGTCAACAATGACAGCGACATCAACTATTCGTGAGGTTTCTAAAGGCGACACCTTCACGACGTGGCAGCATGCTTCGCGTGGCTCCAATGACGGTGACAAACTAAACAAGAAGACAGTAGCATGAGAAGCTTGAAGCCAGCCAAAATACAGTGGAGTAAAAAAATGCCTAAGCATAAGTAGGTTCCAGGTTGCAACCTGGCTGTTTTGCATGGTGTTTTCCTGAAGCTTAAGGTAGGTAAAAAAATAGAGCTTAGAACTATCTTATTGATCCCTGTGAATGAGGAAAAGAGTTCCCTCACAGCAGCTAAGAGGTGTGCATGGTGATCAAAGTCGGGTGAAATGACTAGCCACAGCTATTTGCTGCATTTGCTACCATGTTTGTGTTGTGTTGGGTCCACTCTGCGTGGTGAGCAAAGTCGTGTGTTGTGAGACGAGGAGGTGCTGCCACTCCATCGTTGAACCATATCTCGAGCATGAGTCGGTGTGAAGCCCAAGTCAGAACTCGGAAAAAGAGGCGAGAGCCACCACATCTGCAAGGAGGGACACCAAATATCTGTAAGTTTGTCGAATTTCAAATGAAATTATAAAGGGCGTGTTGCTATTTGCTGCATTTGCTACCATGTTTGTGTAGTGTTGGGTCCACTCTGCGCTTCCAATAATGGTATCAGGGCCAGTTTTGTTCATATCAAAATAAAACATGGGAAGAAAAAAGTTAACAAGATGGAAAGCCGTACGGCAAAGGCGTATTGGAGCAGTCTAATTGCAGGAGTATCAAGCATTTTGGGTGACATCGTATTGATCCACCCCCCATTTGGCAAGGTGGTGGAGTACAGATCCAAGGAGGCTAGATGCCTCGAAGAAATGATGGACGAGCAGAAGAACAATATGCCCAACGTCATGCAACCACAGATTCCAAGATTGATGGGAAGAAATTATGCAAGCTGGCGTATTAAAATGACAGTATCATAAGGCACGAGATCTATGGGAAGTCGTCTGTTATGGTCCTACTTCAGAGGTGACCGGAGGCGGAGATGACGATGACGGAGATACTACGGAGCCGTGATCGCGGCTGCCTAAGAGGGATTGCTCGTTAGAGGAGAGAGCCACCAAAATCTTACATTCAAAGAAATGGGAACTAGAATTCTTCTTGTTTGCTTGATACAATAACCTTAATGCCTTTTATACAGACTTACAACATATAACAAGACAAAAGATAACAATAATAACTCCTAATATCAAAGCCCGGTGCTCGAGGCCTCCCTACATAATCATAAACTCACTAAAAATAATCCTAACAAGATACACGGGTGCGCAGCCCGTAACATCTCACCCTTCCTCCAAAAAGAGCATGTCCTCAAGCTTTTTCTGTTGCTCTCGTCATCAGAATCCTCGACGTGCAGCTAGAAAATCCGGTTGCACCTGTGGCTGCGAGTGTAGTGCTCGTTGAAATTAAAACATAATCCATGGGCGCGTCGTTGCAGCATCTCAACCCGAGATAATCGGCAGACCGGTGGGGCCGGAGGATCCTCAATACGGCTTTGTTGAACGATGTTGGTGGTAGGCGGGTAGGCCTCCTGTGCTAGCTGGAGGCAACGCTCGCATAGCCGGGTCAGACACATAGCAGTCACTAAGTCTGGAGGAGCCTCAAACTCGACGTCCAGTCGCAGGCGGTCGCGAAGTCCAGCGGTGAAAATGTCGACCTGCATATCTGGGGTAAGAGGGGCATGCACTAAGAGAATCTAAAATTGTTCCAGGTACTCGTTCACGGACCCCATTTGTCGTAGAGATGTGAGTTCGCCGAGGGGGTTGCTGCGGATAGGAGGTCTAAAACGCAAGTTGCATAGCCGCTTGAAGTCGTCCCATATCAGATTCGGTCGGTCGGTGAGAAGTCGAGAAGCCCACAAAACAACAGAGTCGAACATATGGAAGGATGCTAGATCGATCAGGCCTGTTGTCGGAGTTTGTTGGTGGTTGAAGAATTGCTCACACTTGGTGAGCCGACCCAAGGGATCACTTTTCCCATCATAGGCTTGTATGTGTATGGGGTTTAGTCCCACATTGTCTGTCCGTATCTAAGAGTCTACTGTAATGTTATAAATAGCCCCCTATGTGGAAGAATAACATCACTCAAGTATTTTCCCTCTTACTTTCTACTCTTTGTTGGTTGACCTTATTCTAGCGAGTTGTATCGTGTGGGAGTATCTCCGGTCACATGTCTGTTGATTCTAGCCAATGACTTCATGGTCAGTGGACCGTGACGTGTGGGACCACCCTTTGTACGTATTATCCTCGTCGGATTCTCCCTGGTGGCTCATCTGTTGATTTGTCCGACTTAGCCTACCACCATTACTTTTTTTAATAATGTTTTCAAACCGGAGGTTTCCCCTTCAGCTTAAGAGGGAGTGTTGAAGTTATTTGCTTTATATTAATATTTAGGTCTTTAAGTATGTATGGCTTTAGTCCCACATGGTGGGTTTGAGTTTGTGTCCATGCAACTATTATAAATTACCCCTCTGTGGAAGAACAAAATGTACCTTCTATTTTTTCTTCTATTTTCAACAGAACAATGGCCAGCGTGATTCTATGATTCAAAAAGTATTCTTCATATTAAATCAAAGACTATCTAAGCTTTGAGGGTGCAGTGCATTAAGCAGTGTAACCAACATATTAAACGAGGAACAAATACTATGCTTCTTAAACATACAAAATGCAGAAATTATCTTTTGCTTCAACTTACAGCAAAAACCATTCGAGCTCTGAAAACAAGAGGAAGCGTTCTTTGAGGGTCCATTAGTTCCCTTAACAACCTTCGTATGAAAAATGGGAGATCCGCAATCTGTAAAATTAGAGCAATATATCATAACCAATTTAAAAATTAAAAACAAAAAAAGGTTAGAGTAATCAAAAAAATATTTTCTTATGCGACTAGGGCTGGTAATGTAACATCCGTTAATTGACACGGAAATTTATTTAAAATTGTAGGGGAAAGTCGCGACGAATTTTGATCGAGGCACCGCAACGTCAAGGTACAATGCTTCTATTGCTACAGCTCGCGTTCATTAGCTGGTGATTTAAGTTAGTCATATTAGCGATACACATTTTAATTGTAGTAACGAAGCGCGACGAGAAATCGCTTAGTGCAAGGGTGTTTGTTTGGTGTGGAGTGGGTTGTGTATAGCCAAAAATTTATAGCCTTGGGGTGTCAATAGCATTCCCCCCCCCCTCTCCTCATGCGGTTATCAAAACCGCAAGGTTTGACATTAAATCCCGCATCTCTTCTCACGGGAGAACTTAAACTCGCACGCAGCAACGCCTATCCCGCAAACCGCAGCAGAACCCGAGCGCTTCTTTCTCCCGCAGCCGACGAGCCCGACGCATCCCTCTACCCTAGCCGGCGGCCGATCCCTCTCCGGAAACCATTTCCGACTCCTCCTCCCTCCTCTGCGAGCACCGGTGGACATTCCTTTTCCTTCCTTGGCCGTGGAAGTGCCGGATTCAACCCTAACCGACAAAGTTTGAGTTTGGTTTTGGTTCCGGTGAGTGAATCTCTTCTTTTTCTCGATATCTACTTAGTTTTCATTCGTTTTGGAAACTAGTGTAACCTAGGTTATCATCCTTGTGCCCTAATTAGGTTTTGGAGCACGGTCCTCACCGTGAAATTTGGAGTTGGGCGCTTTGGAAACTTCAATCCCTCCCTCGTGAAGGTAATACGCTATGTTAGCCGCTAATTTTGGACTACCCTAGCATTTTGGAATTTTTTCAAAAGGTTAACCTTAAGGGAAAATGAGATAATTAGGACTGCTTTGAATTTGCAGGACTTTGGCGGGGTCGGAGCAGTTTTTGAAGGTGACCAGCAGTAGGATTTATTTTTGGAAAAGAAAATGTCGCCGCGCCGAGTATACGAGCGTCGCAGCACCACTGTAAGGAAATCCTAATTCCTTTTAGTTAGACATATCAAGTAATTATATTTTATACGCAGGAGTAGGTTTCGTACAACATCATAAGCATGCATAGAGAAGTGTGACAGTAGGAAAATAATTGTGGAAACGCGTATGATAACGCCTTGTTCCATAACCACGTTAGTAAAGTCGTGAACAGTTAGTTAAGTACGAAACTTCACATGTACACGTAAGTTTGGAGACTGTCCGACCAAGGATGCGAAGGTCCCTTCAAGTCGACCATGAGAAAGTCAAGGGTCGCCCAGTAGTACACCAGAAAAGATATCCCATGCAGAGTAGCGTCAGACCAAAAAGGTCAGTAGCACACCAGTCTTTTTGTGCTTGGTAGAGGCGCACTACCATCCTCATAGGGCATATGGTATCCTATGAGTTACAGTCTTGGGAGTTGACTCCCCTTTGAGACAGTTAGTAGATTCGAGACCGTGTCCGCGTGGCACTAGAACAATTGAGTTCGTCAGATGGTCTCGGGTCGTCAGTTTCAGTTGCGCGTTCGGAGCTACTCTGCCTAGAGCCTTCCCAGTAAACGTGTAGGCTAGAAGCCACCTAGAACTCAAGTACAGACTTGGCGTGAGACAGTACACTAGTTAGTGAACGTCAGGACTTGGGTAAATGAACGGAAAGTCATGAATATAGAACTATAGTGTGATCACCAGGAAGTATAGGAAAAGCATGCATAACATATAGCATAAAATGTTTTCAGTGCACGAGACTAGTTTTAAAGACATGCATGCATTCATATGTAAATCTATTTTAGTGTCACTAAGGGGAATTGTTTTTCTTTACTCTGACCCTTTGTGGGCAATATTTTTCAGGTGACCCAGGTGGGAAACTACGTCTAGGATGAGCGTCATGGTGGTGTCAGTTTGTAGTACTTTTACCATTTCAGTTTACTCCATTTGAGCATGTACTTGTAGTTGTGGACAGTGTAACTCATTAATATTTTATATATCTTGTATCAGACTTATTTTGATAGTTCAGACTTTCAGTTATTGCAAATCTCATTCTTGTTTAGTGGCTCTGTGAATTCAGACATCAGGTATGTGGTTAACCTTAATTTAATTTTTATTTCCGCTGTAAGTATTAAATCTGTTTAGTTTGGACTTTTATTACCTGCTGCTACTAGTTTTAATATTGCTTCCTAGTTTTCTTTATATCGCTGACCCGGCCGAACGACTGATTTCTGTAATACTGGGAAGGAGTGTTACAAATTGGTATCAGAGCCAGGTTTAGGATCCCTGGATCCTAGAAGGCTTTCACAGAGCCATAGGACTGTGTAAGAGTAAACTCATGTTAGTAGAGTATTTTAAGTTGCGTTTAAGGCTTAGTTTTCGCAAGAGTACGAATATAGTTGTCAAGCCAGTTTTAGCAGATGCTTGATAAATAACCAGATTTCTTATATATGTTCTATCAGGCAACTCGAGTAAGTGAACCAGGCGAATCTTCATGTCAGGACCCTGTTCCTAACGCCACTATGGGAGATGCTGCAGTGCCACAGGTACCTCCAGTTCCAGCAGCTTCAGAGGGCACTGACATAGCGTGTCAGATTGCCAAGGCGGTTACTGTTGCCTTGATAGAGTTTCAGAGAGGACTGGCTGCAGGGTTTCCAGTTCCAGTGCATGTATCAGCCCCTGCTCCAGCTCCTGCCCCAGCGCCCGTGGAGATGACCCTGGAGCGTTATTTGAGGAATTTTAGAGAACTTCAGCCTTCAAACTACAGTGGGGATGAGACCCCGATGGACACAGATAATTGGGTAGAAAACACCAGAGACCTGCTGGATGTTTTGGAGTGCCCAGAGAATAAGAAGGTTCCTCAGGCAGTTTTCCTCCTCCGAGGTGAGGCAAAGGTCTGGTGGGACAAGTACCGGGCAGATGATCCTGCAGGTATATGGTTATGAAATTTCTTTTATTTTTAGAAGTGATATGTTCTCTTTTTTTTTAAATAATATGACCATGCTTTTGGCCAGGTCGTACGCCAGACATGTTTACGTGGGGCGAATTTTCTAGAGCCCTGGCGAGTTGGTTCGTGCCTCCTTCTGCACGACGAGGTCTCCAGGAGAAGTATCTTAGGCTTTTCCAGGGGGAGAGGACTGTTGCTGAGTACGAGCGAGAGCTTACCCATCTGGCTCGATATGTGGGCGTGATGCAGGGAGACCAGACTGAGAAGTGCAGCCGCTTTGTGGATGGCTTACGTGACTCATTGAGACAACCGCTGATGATTATGGTCAATGCTGATTACAGGAGCTTAGTGGATACGGCTCGCAGGCTGGAGACTGACCAGCAGAAGGTTCAAAAGCGATGTAATTTCCGTGCGAAGCGATCTCAGGATTCTCATCAGTCCCAGCAGAGCAGGTATGATCCGGGGAAGAACTGGAACAAGAAGCAGAAGCCTGATGCGAGGAAGTATGGTCAATCTGGCGACAGGAGCAGGGACTACCCCCTTTGTCCCAAGTGTCAGCGTCGTCATCCAGGAGAGTGTTTGGCCAGCGCGGGCGTGTGTTACAAGTGTCGTCAACCTGTACACATTGCTCGTTTCTGTCAGGAAGGTGGTTTGAATCAGGTAATCAACCTTGTTGTATTTTGTACATTTAGAAATTTTCGGTAGATGACAAATGTATTTTGTTCCTGCAGTCGAAGTATGTGATTGGTGGCCCTAGCAGAGCAGACAAGGGCAAAGCGTTGATGATTACTGATGCAAGACCACATCAGGGTCGAGATTTGGTTCAGCCCAGAGCTTATGGGCTTGGTCAGCATGAGGCTAAGGAGCAGGAGGATGTAGTGACAGGTAAGTGTTTACTTTGCCTGATAAGTTTATTTAACCCCCCGTAATGACACTCTTTTCTTTTTGAAAATAATTCATGTAGGCATCCTTATGATTCGTAATTTACCCTCTAAGATTCTGTTTGATACGGGTGTCTCACACTCGTTTATCGCAGAATCTCTAGTGCGTAAGTTGGATTTAGAAATCGTCCCAGAGGCAGTACCGCTGGAAGTCATGATGCCGAATGGATCCCTTCTGCAGACCAGAGATAGGTGCAGGGTACCGGTGCAGTTTGGTGACACCGAGATTATTGTGGAAGCTTTGCAGCTACCTATTGCAGGATTCGACCTGATTTTTGGAATGGACTGGCTTTCGGCAGTCAACGCCAGGATTGACTGTAGGGCGAAGCAGATACAGTTTGATGACCCCAATCAGACTTCTTTTTCTTTTTAGGGCTTGAAGGGAGTAGTGAAGATGATCATATCTGCAGTCCAAGCGAGAAAGTCCATCTGTAAGGGTTGTGAAACCTTCGTAGTACTAATGAAGGCAGAGACTAAGGCTGAGTTGTCAGCGGTACCAGTGGTGCAGGAGTTCCCCGATGTTTTTCCGGAAGAGCTCCCTGGTGCCCCTCCAGATAGAGAGATTGAGTTCCTGATAGACTTGCAGCCTGGGGCTACACCGGTAGCCAAATCCCCCTATCGGATGGCTCCAAGGGAACTAGCAGAGTTGAAGAGTCAGTTGCAGGAGTTACTTGATTTGGGTTTTATACGCCCCAGCACTTCACCATGGAGTGCCCCAGTGCTTTTTGTGAAGAAGAAGGATGGTAGTCTGAGACTGTGCATAGACTACCGTGAGTTGAACAAGCTGACAGTAAATAACAAGTACCCGATTCCCAGGATTGATGATTTGTTTGACCAGTTGGTGGGATCGAACACTTTCTCCAAGTTAGATCTGAGGTCAGACTATCACCAGTTAAAGATTCGTGACTTGGATATTCAGAAGACGGCTTTCAGCACCAGATATGGACACTTTGAGTTCGTGGTCATGCCGTTCGGGCTGACCAATGCCCCTTCAGTATTTATGGATCTGATGAACATGGTATTTCGGGAGTACTTGGATCGTTTTGTCATCGTCTTTATAGATGACATCTTGGTGTTCTCTAAGAGTGCAGAAGATCATGCAGTACACCTCAGAATTGTTTTGAGCACACTCAGGAAAAATCAGTTATTTGCCAAGTTTTCAAAGTGTGAGTTTTGACTTTCAGAGATTGCATTCTTAGGCCACATCATCAGTCAGAAAGGGGTTAGTGTTGATCCGAAGAAGATAGAGGCCATTAAGGGTTGGCCAAGGCCGACGACAGTTTCAGAGGTTCGTAGCTTTTTGGGTCTTGCTGGTTACTACAGGAGATTCATCTGAGATTTTTTGAAGATAGCCTTACCACTGACTTCCCTCACCAGGAAGGGTAAGGGCTTGAATTGGACAGTTGAGTGTGAGTTGGCTTTTGAGGACTTGAAGGGCAGGTTGATGACCGCACCGATTTTGAGTTTACCTTCAGGGCCTGACGGGTTTCAGATCTACAGCGATGCATCAGGTCAGGGTTTGGGATGTGTTCTCATGCAGCATGGAAAAGTCGTAGCCTATGCCTCAAGACAATTAAAGGTTCATGAGAGGAACTATCAAGTGCATGACTTGGAGCTTGCAGCAGTCATACATGCTCTGAAGATTTGGAGGCACTATCTCTATGGAGTGCGTTGTGAGATCTTCACTGATCATAAGAGCCTCAAGTATATCTTTGATCAGCGAGAGCTCAATTTGAGGCAGCGCAGATGGTTAGAGTTTCTATCAGACTACGACGTAGACATTCAGTACCATCCAGGAAAGGCGAACGTTGTACCTGATGCCCTTAGCCGTAGAGGTTCATGTTTCTTTCTCCTCACTCAGCAGGAGGAGTTAGTGCGAGAGCTGGAGAGACTGGATATTACCGTTGTGCCACGCAGTAGTTTTGGTTCTGCAAGGTTGAATTGGATGGAGATTACCTACGATATCAAGGACAGAATCAGGACAGCTCTACCGTTGGATCCAAAGATGGCAGAGATTTGGAGCTCAGTGCAGTCAGGACAGAAGGAGAGATTCATTATTCAGGATGATTTATTGTTGTTTGATGGCAGGGTGTGTATCCCCGATGTTAGTCACCTTCGCGAGGATATTTTATTTGAGGCACACAATTCCAGATATTCTATACATCCGGGTAGCACGAAGATGTATGCAGAACTCAAGAAGTTAGTCTGGTGGTCAGGCTTGAAGAGAGATGTTGCAGATTACGTAGGGAAGTGTGAGACGTGCAAGTTGGTTAAGGCCGAGTGCCAAAGGCCTGGAGGCAAGTTGCAGCCACTTCCCATTCCAGAGTGGATATTCGAAGATATATCCATGGATTTCATTCATGGTTTGCCGAGATCGCAGAGTGAGAATGATTCCTTGTGGGTTATAGTTGATCGACTTTCTAAGGTCGCTCATTTCATTCCTCTTAGAAAGACGGATCAAGGTCCGAAGCTGGCACAGTTATATTTGGACGAGATAGTTCGGCTTCACGGTGTTCCCAGGACTATAGTTTCAGACCGAGATGACAGATTTACCTCCAGGGAGTGGCGTTACGTACAGGAGCGGTTGGGTACCAGGTTACACTTCAGCACCGCTTTCCATCCCCAGACCGATGGACAGACTGAGCGCACAAATAGGACTTTGGAGGATTTGCTTCGGATGTGCATTTTGGACTTTGGAGGAAAGTGGGAGAAATATGTTACACTAGTGGAGTTCTCCTACAACAACAGTTTTCAGACGAGTATTGGGATGACACCGTTCGAGGCCCTCTATGGCAGACGTTGTCGGACACCGTTATGTTGGGCTGAAAGTGAAGAGAGATCCACAATCAGGGAGTCATGGATTGATAAGACCACTGATAGGATCAAGCTTATTCAGGAGCGTATGAAGACAGCTCAGGATCGCCAGGCCAAGTATCATGATCAGAAGCACGGATCAGTAGAGTTCAGTATTGGAGACTACGTTTATCTGAAGGTCAGACCAGTCAGAGGAGTTTCTAGAATAAAGCGGATGAAAAAGCTGAGCCCCAGATTCGTTGGTCCTTTTGAGGTGCTGGAAAAAATTGGTGAGGTTGCTTACAGATTGGCCTTACCTGAGGAAATGAGTGGTGTACATGATGTATTCCACGTCTCTTATCTGAGGAGAGAAGTCAGAGATTCCAGTCAGATCATAAGTACCGAGAAAGCACCAATTGAGACAGATCTTAGTATTGGGGTTAGACCAGTCAGAATAGTGGATTCAAGGGTACAGAAGCTCAGAAATAGAGAGATTCGCATGGTCAAAGTCCTTTGGATGAACTGTGGCAGACCAGAGTATACTTGAGAGCGAGAGGATGAGCTTCAGAGCAATGCAGACTACTCTTTTCTCTTCGATTCAGGTATGATTACAATTTGCAAGGACGAAAATTTTGTAGGAGGGGAGATTTGTAACATCCGTTAATTGACACGGAAATTTATTTAAAATTGTAGGGGAAAGTCACGACGAATTTTGATCGAGACACCGCAACGTCAAGGTACAATGCTTCTATTGCTACAGCTCGCGTTCATTAGCTGGTGATTTAAGTTAGTCATATTAACGAGACACATTTTAATTGTAGTAACGAAGCGCGACGAGAAATCGCTTAGTGCAAGGGTGTTTGTTTGGTGTGAAGTGGGTTGTGTATAGCCAAAAATTTATAGCCTTGGGGTGTCAATAGCATTCCCCCCCCCCCTCTCCTCATGCGGTTATCAAAACCGCAAGGTTTGACATTAAATCCCGCATCTCTTCTCACGGGAGAACTTAAACTTGCACGCAGCAACGCCAATCCCGCAAACCGCAGCAGAACCCGAGCGCTTCTTTCTCCCGCAGCCGACGAGCCCGACGCATCCCTCTACCCTAGCCGGCGGCCGATCCCTCTCCGGAAACCATTTCCGACTCCTCCTCCCTCCTCTGCGAGCACCGGTGGACATTCCTTTTCCTTCCTTGGCCGTGGAAGTGCCGGATTCAACCCTAACCGACAAAGTTTGAGTTTGGTTTTGGTTCCGGTGAGTGAATCTCTTCCTTTTCTCGATTTCTACTTAGTTTTCATTCGTTTTGGAAACTAGTGTAACATAGGTTATCATCCTTGTGCCCTAATTAGGTTTTGGAGCACGGTCCTCACCGTGAAATTTGGAGTTGGGCGCTTTGGAAACTTCAATCCCTCCCTCGTGAAGGTAATACGTTATGTTAGCCGCTAATTTTGGACTACCCTAGCATTTTGGAATTTTTTCAAAAGGTTAACCCTAAGGGAAAATGAGATAATTAGGACTGCTTTGAATTTGCAGGACTTTGGCGGGGTCGGAGCAGTTTTTGAAGGTGACCAGCAGTAGGATTTACTTTTGGAAAAGAAAATGTCGCCGCGCCGAGTATACGAGCGTCGCAGCACCACTGTAAGGAAATCCTAATTCCTTTTAGTTAGACATATCAAGTAATTATATTTTATACGCAGGAGTAGGTTTCGTACAACATCATAAGCATGCATAGAGAAGTGTGACAGTAGGAAAATAATTGTGGAAACGCGTATGATAACGCCTTGTTCCATAACCACGTTAGTAAAGTCGTGAACAGTTAGTTAAGTACGAAACTTCACATGTACACGTAAATTTGGAGACTGTCCGACCAAGGATGCGAAGGTCCCTTCAAGTCGACCATGAGAAAGTCAAGGGTCGCCCAGTAGTACACCAGAAAAGATATCTCATGCAGAGTAGCGTCAAACCAAAAAGGTCAGTAGCACACCAGTCTTTTTGTGCTTGGTAGAGGCGCACTACCATCCTCATATGGCATATGATATCCTATGAGTTACAGTCTTGGGAGTTGACTCCCCTTTGAGACAGTTAGTAGATTCGAGACAGTGTCCGCGTGGCACTAGAACAATTGAGTTCGTCAGATGGTCTCAGGTCGTCAGTTTCAGTTGCGCGTTATGAGCTACTCTGTCTAGAGCCTTCCCAGTAAACGTGTAGGCTAGAAGCCACCTAGAACTCAAGTACAGACTTGGCGTGAGACAGTACACTAGTTAGTGAACGTCAGGACTTGGGTAAATGAACGGAAAGTCATGAATATATAATTATAGTGTGTTCACCAGGAAGTATAGGAAAAACATGCATAACATATAACATAAAATGTTTTCAGTGCACGAGACTAGTTTTAAAGACATGTATGCATTCATATGTAAATTTATTTTAGTGTCATTAAGGGGAATTGTTTTTCTTTACTCTGACCATTCGTGGACAATGTTTTTCAGGTGACCCAGGTGGGAAACTACGTCTAGGATGAGCGTCATGGTGGTGTCAGTTTGTAGAACTTTTACCATTTCAGTTTACTTCATTTCAGCATGTACTTGTAGTTGTGGACAGTGTAACTCATTAATATTTTATATATCTTGTATCAGACTTATTTTGATAGTTCAGACTTTCAGTTATTGCAAATCTCATTCTTGTTTAGTGGCTCTGTGAATCCAGACATCAGGTATGTGGTTAACCTTAATTTAATTTTTACTTCCGCTGTAAGTATTAAATCTGTTTAGTTTGGACTTTTATTACATGTTGCTACTAGTTTTAATACTGCTTCCTAGTTTTCTTATATCGCTGACCCGGCCGGACGGCTGATTTCTGTAATACTGGGAAGGGGTGTTACGGGTAATTATATCCAAAACATGAAAGTTGAAAAATTTGAATAACAACAACACTCAAGCCTTTATCCCGCTATAGTGGGGTCGGCTATATGGATCCTTTGTTGTCATTGTGCCATATCTTTTGTCATAATCTCACTAATGCCTAAATACATCATGTCTTTCCTTATAGTTTCATTCCAAGCTTTTATTGGTTTACCCCTCCCTCGTTTAACATGTCTAATAACTAGACTCTCACAATGCTTACCAGGTGCCTCTAATGGTCTCGTTTGTACGTGTCCAAACCATCTAAGTCGAGCTTTTTACATCTTCGTTGCAATTGGTGATACTTCTGTCTAATCCCTCGTACATTCATTCCGAATTTTATCCAGTCTTGTATGTCCACACATCCACCTAAGAATTCTCATCTCCGCAACTCCCATTTTTTGCTCATGTACACAATTCACTGTCCAACACTCAAAACTATAGAGCATTGCTGGTCTAATTGCAGTACGGTAAAACTTGCACTTAAGTTTTAATGGTACTTTATGATCGCATAAGATCCCTGACGTGTCTCTCCACTTCAACCAACCCGCTTGGATTCTGTGTCACATATTTATCAATACCTCCGTCTTTTTGAACTATCGATCCAAGAAATTTAAAACACACACTACGAGAAATATCTTGATCACCAAACTTAATAACAAAGTCATTAATCCTTCTTGCACTGTTACATTTAAGCTCCATATACTATGTCTTTGCCCTGCTCAACCGAAAACCCTTCTTTTCTAAAGTGTCTCGCAAAGATTAAAGTTCTGCGTTTACACTCATCGACCAAAACGATATCATCTGCAAACAATAAATACAAAAGTATTGCTTGTTGGATATGTCTGGTGAGCTCATCTAAGATAAGGGTAAAGAGATAAGGGCTTAAAGTTGAACCTTGATGTAAGTCAACAGTGATAGGGAATTCATGTGTTAATCCTCCAGATGTCTTCACCCTTGTCACTGAATTTGTATGCATATCTTTGATTATGTCAATGTATGATACATTTACACCTTTCTTTTCTAAGACTTTTCAAAAAATCTCTCTTGGAACACTATCATAAGCTTTCTCAAGATCGATAAACAGCATATGCACATCTTATTTTCTTTTTCGGTAGTTTTCAATGACCACCCTGGAATGAATCTAAATTGATTTTCCGAGATGTTAGTCTCTTATTTTACTCTTCCTTTCATCACTCGTTCTCATAATTTCATGGTATGACTCATCAATTTAATTCCTCTGCAATTAACAAAACAAAATTAGCAAGATACTTTCTCTCCATTGGTTTGACATTCTATTTGACTTCAGCATCTTATTGAAAAAACATGTAAGCCACAAAATTCTTTTATTCCCTAAACATTTCCATACTTCGATAGGTATATCGACTAGCCCAACCGTCTTTCCATTTTTCGTCTTATTTAGAGCATCATTTGTACAACTCAGTGTTCACCGAGCGGGTCCAACAAGGCAGAAGAGGGGACCTCAACATATAGCCCGAATCGCACTCGTCAGGCAGGCGAGCGAGCCGGGGGGAGCCGGCCCGGGCCAATTTTGTCGGCGGGCGAGCCCAGGGGGCACCCAGCCCGCATTCGCAAGGCAGGCGAACGAGCCGGGGGAGCCGGCCCGCCTCGGCTCGGTAGGCGGGCAAGCCGCAGGCAGCCGAACCGCACTCACCTAAGAAGCGGGCGAACTGCAGGCACCGGGCCGCACACCGTCCCAAGGACTGGCGAGCTGGCTCGCATTCTCTCCAAAGGTGGGGTGCAGATATCCTATGTTAATATAATTGGGTCTGCTAATATCCACACCAAACAACGAAGTTTCGTTATTGGAAGACCCACTTTGGGTTGCATATAACCATTTAGAACAACAGAGTTGCGCTATTTGCAGGCCAGACTTAGAAATCTATAAATAAACCCAAAAGGATACCTCTGAATCAGGGACTTCCCAGTTTTCTCATTCTCTGATCACCTTGCGCTTTCTAAGGTACCCTTAGCTCAGCACTGGCTAAGAAGGGGAAGCACTATAAAATATTTTGGGCGTGTGGAGGGACCTCCGTGCTGGAGCCTTGGGTCGATCTTGAGTCCCAAGTTCTCAGTCAAGCGGGCTTGCTAGGAGAAGTAAGTGTGCGGTCTCCCCTTACTAGGGTCCGACCTCCACAGAAGTCAAGTCTCGGTTTCAACATTTTGGTGCAGTGAGCGTGGAGATGACCAACACAGAAAATCTTAGTGAGCTCAATGACTGGAGGCGAATGACAAGGATCTAACCAGGTCGACTCGCCACCTCCCCCCTCTCTCCGCAATTGGAATGTTCGAGGACTTCAAGCAGGAAGTCCGGAATCTTGTACTCTTCGCACTCGGGGTTCGCGGCGCGTGCTCGACACCCGCCATCCCAGTGGTCGTTGCTCCAGCTCTGGGCGAGAACGCCCCCGTCGGGAGACGTGGGAAGGAAGTGGAGAAGAAAGGCAGCTAGCGAGATCTCCATGGACGAGCCCTGTTTCCCGACTCGGCGAGTGCGGGCAAGACCGGTGAGGTCCAGGCGCGAGAACGCCCGACTCGCTCGATAGGGGAAGAAAGTCCCTTCAGCAAGCTGGTAGCATCCGCCCCAGTCCCCGAGGGGTTCCGCGAGCCTGAGATGTCCTACTACAACGGGAGAGATGATCCGGTCCAGCACATCCAGTGGTTCGAGGACGTGGTCTCGATCAGACAGATGTCGGATGCCTTTAAGTGTCAACTCTTCGTCATAACCCTCAAAGAGAAGGCGAGGGATTGGTTTCATCAGCTCCCCGCTAGCTCCATTTACTATTTTGAGGACCTGCGCCAAGGGTTTTTGGTGAGGTTTACCACTTCAAAGAAGAGGAAGGAGTCAGAGTCCTTGTTTCTCATCAAGCAGGGGGTAGATGAGATGCTGAGAAATTACGTTGACAAGTTCCAGGAGGAGGTCTTCCGGGTTCAGGAGATGCCTGTGCCCACCCTCATGGTGGCCTTCACCCTAGGACTGCATCAGGGGTTCTTCAGAATGGAGCTGAAGCGGGTGCCGCCGCTGTCCTTCGAAGAGTTGATGGAAAGGGCAGCGAGGGAGGTCGAGGGTGAAGCGTCAAACCCGGCGTTTGCCAGGAAGCTAGCCAAGTGGGTTGCAGAGGAGGAGAGAGAGCCAGGAGGTGGCAAGGGCCGGGAGGTCAGGAGGGTAGAGCACCGGCCACAGGAGCATCATCAGCAGCAGAGGTGGGGCACCCAGGAGACGAACAACAGACTAGGCTGGAGGTAACAAGAGTGGCACAATCAGGGCCAGAGGAAAGGTTTCCACGGAGGAGACAACCGCCAAATGGAGCAAGGCCAGTTCAACCCTCCAGGGTGGAGGCAAGGCCCGAGGCCCTCTCTCCCCGAGCAACATCAGGCGATGGCAATAGCTCTGGGAAGGAGGAGGAGAGGTGTCCAGAAAAGGAGACCAGGAGGTAGAGCGGAGGTGCCCTACTGTGAATTCCATCAGGAGGAGGGCCACACGACGGCTACCTGCTCGGAGTTCTTGGAGATGAGGGGAGCCAGGGGGCAGGCCCAGCAGCAGCAGCATCACCGCCAGAAGGTGTGGATAGAGGAAGTTTTTCCCGGAGCAGAGGAGGATGAGTGCGAAGACCAGGCCGATGTAGGAGGCCGAGGAGGGATCGGGGTGATCCATGGGGGAGGTGGGAGTTGAGGCCGCCTGCAAGGCGAGTCTTCACACCATGTATCGCCGGAGCGTTGCCTCCACGTCCCTAACCCCACCCCCAGATGAGAAGATTACCTTCTCTTGGAAGGACATGCCGGGTCATGAGGATCCGTTTTGCGATGCGTTGGCAATTCAAGCCGCCATCGAAAATTTTACCGTCTCCCGGATCCTTGTGGTAAATGGGAGCTCCGTCAACGTCGTTTTCAAGAAGGCGTTTGACGCAATGAAGGTGGAGGCCAGGAGGGTGCTGGCCTCGAACGGGTCTTTGTTCGGATTCTCCGGAGAAAGGAGGTGGAAGGAGTGAGGCTCAAAGTTGCCTTGGGGGGCCAGTCCCGGAACTACAGGTTCGTCATTATGGACGCTCCCAGCAGCTACAATGCAATATTCGGACGGCCCCTCATCAGCGCCTTCCGCTGGGTGCCTTTGTCTTTCCACTAGTGCCTCAAGTTTAATGCTGAAGGCATCCAGGTCCGGGGAGACCCCAAGGTGGCAAGGGAGTGCTACGTGACTGCGGTAAACACCATCTCCTGGCAGGGAGGAGCCGGGGAGATGGAGAGGAGGATGGAGAAGATATCTAGGGAGGAGGCCATGTGAGAAGTTAAGGAGATATAGGTCGAGGGAGAAGAAGTTCGCGCCCGCGTGGAGGCGGCAGGGAAGTTCTGACGGAGCAGTCCGACGTGAAAGTCATAGAGGAAGCTGAGGAGGAGGAAGTTCTTGTGCCAGGTGAGGGGGTCGCAGGCGAGTGGGAAGAGCAGTTCCGACTGGAGGCAACAGAGGTGGTGGAGATGGAAGTTCTCACCGAGGGAGGAAGGGTGGAGAAAGTGCGGCTCAGCGGGGGGCTGAGCCCGGAAGATCAGAAGAGGATGTTGGAGTGCATCCAGAAGAACATGGACATCTTCGCGTGGAGCGCGGCCGACATGCCAGAAATTGATGCGGATGTGGCGTGCCACCGCCTCAACCTTGACGTCGATGCATGTCCCATCCGGCCGAAAAAGAGGTCTGCTGCCGATAAGCTGGCCGAGCCCATCCGAGAAGAAGTGAGAAGTTTGTATCGGAGATCCAGTATCCAGGTTGGGTCTCTAATGTGGTGATGGCCAAAAAAGAGGATGGACCCTGGAGAATGTGTATTGATTTTTCTCTTTTGAATAAAGCATGTCCCAAATATTGTTACCCCCTGCCTCGAATCGACGCGATGGTCGACGCAGCCGTCGGTTTTTCTCTAATGAGTTTTCTATATGTATTTTCAGATTATCACCAGATCAGGATGCACCCACCCGACATAAAGGATGTTTCATTCATCACGGGAGATTGGTGTTATTGTTACAAAATGATGTCCTTTGGACTGAAAAATGCAGGGGTGACGTATCAAAGAATGATGGATCGGGTCTTCCGGGAGCAGAAGGGAAAGAACTTGGAGGTGTACGTGGATGACCTCATGATCAAGAGTCGGGATGCGAACTCTCATCTCCAAGATCTGGAGGAGACCTTCAGCACCCTACAAAAATATAAAATGAGGCTAAACCCATTGAAGTGTGTCTTCGGGGCAATCAGGGGAAAGTTTCTAGACCACCTCCTTTACTTCCGCGGGGGTGGAACCCAGCACTGATAAGGTGAGGACGATCATGGAGTTGGGGTCCCCTCGGAACACCAAGGAAGTCAAGCGCCTGACAGGAAAGCTGGCAGGGCTGAGCAGGTTCCTCTCTCGGGCGGGAGAGAAGTGCTCGCCCCTCTTCAAAGTGCTGAGGGGAGGCCAAAAGTTTGAATGGTCCGAGGAATGCGAGAAGGCTTTCCAAGCCTTGAAGATGCGGCTAACTCAGGCTCCGCTTCTCCAGGGACAAAAGGAGGGGGAATATTTATCCCTATACCTTGGGGTCGGGGCCGAGGTCGTGAGCTCCGTCCTGGTCCGGGAGGAAGGCAAGAAGCAGCTACCGATATACTATGTGAGTAGGGTCCTGAGGAAGGCAGAGCCGCGATACCCAATTTTGGAGAAGTTGGCCTTCACTCTAGTCATCTCGGCTCGGAGGCTCCGGTCGTACTTCTAGGCGCATTCCATCCGGGTGGTGACCAGTCATCCCCTCCGCAACATCTTTGAGGGGGTGGAGCACTCGGGAAGGCTCGCAAAGTGGTCGGTGGAGCTAAGCGAGTTCGACATTTCTTTTGTCCCTCGCCTCTCGATAAAGGCTCGGGCAATGGTCGATTTTTTTGGCCGACTATGTCGTTGAGGTGGCGGAGACTGAGCTCACTCGTCCGATCACCTGGAAGGTGATGGTGGATGGCGCCTCGAGAAAGCAGTCCTTGGGAGTAGGAGTAATCCTGAAGAGTCCTCAAGAGATAAGGATAGAACAGACGGTGATCATCCACTTCCCCATTACCAACAATCAAGTAGAGTATGAGGCAGTGATGGCGGGGCTGCAGCTAGCCAGGGAGCTGGGGGTGAACGACGTGGAGGTGCTAACGGACTCCATGGTGGTGTCCTCTCGAATCAACGGCGAGTTCGAAGCAAGTGAGTCTACCCTCCAATTGTACTTGGCAAAGGTTAAGGGAGTCATCAGTATGTTCCAAACGTTTGACATTCGACACGTGCCGCGGGAGGAAAATGAGCAATTATATCAACTGGCCAAGTTCGGACCCCGTACAAGAGGAACCATGACCGACCTATTCCGCCCTTCCATTGAAGAAGGGGACTGATGGAAGTGGATCGACGCCCCTCCTGGATGGATCCCTTCACGAATTTCTTACCCACAGGGGAGTTTCCGGAAGGCATGGACAAAAACGCTTCAAGCATAAGTCGGCATATTACCTTATGCGCAACGGGAAGCTGTACAGAAAGACCCTCTCGGGACTACTAGCACGTTGCGTGCCTGAGGAGGAGGTCCCGAGAGTCTTGGAGGAGGTCCATTCCGGGGAGTGAGGGAGCCACTCGCGAAGTAGGACTCTGGAGGGGAGGATAGTAAGACAAGGGTATTTTTGGCCGACCTTGGGCCAGGATGCCATCGAGTTCGCAAAGAAGTGTCAGAAGTGCCAGCTATTTGCTCCGCTCCAACTATTACCAGCCCAGAGGCTCAGAAGCATCATCGCACCCTGACCCTTTGCCATTTGGGAATGGATCTCGTGGGACCCTTCCCCCAGGCCAGCGGGCAGAGAATGTTCTTGTTGGTCATGATCGACTATTTTTCTAAGTGGTTGGACGTCAAGGCGCTGACCAAGTTTACCACCCAGGTGATCCGGAACTTCGTATGGGGAGAGATCATTTGCCGACATGGGTTGCCTCAAGACATCGTCACGGACAATGAGCCACAGTTTGTCAGTACGAAGTTCATCAGTTTTTGTGGTCAGCTTGGGATTGATCTTAGGTTCGCGTCGGTCCACCACCCCAGGCGTAACGGGCAGGTGTAGGCGGCAAATAAGATCATTGTGAACTTGTTGAAAAAAAGAGTGGAAAATCTGAAAGGGAACTGGGTGGAGCAACTCCCCTCGGTCCTATGGACCCTGAGAACCACGCCCAACACAACCACGAGGGAGACACCCTTCAGGCTCTCCCATGGTTGCAAAGTTGTACTCACGATAGAGTTTGAGGTCCGGACACCGCGAGTAGTGGAGGCCAAGGAAGGTGAAGAAGAATGGAGACCGAGAACGAAGACGAGTTGCGGCTCTCCCTGGATATGGTGGAAGAGCTGCACGACTTGTCAGCCATCCGGCAGGAAGAGGCCAAGTGGCAGATGGCCAAGTACTTCGACAAGCACGTCAGGGTCAAGAAATTCGCAAAGGGAGACTTGGTCTTAAAAAAGGTCGATGCGGACGGGAGGTCGGCAGCCGTCGACAAGTTGAATCCCAATTGGGAAGGCCCCTATGTAATTAAAGAAGCGTTAAAGTCAGGGGTTATCACCTCCAAAGTGTGGAAGGGGAGCCCCTCAGTCACACCTGGAGCGGCGATGACTTAAAACGCTTCTATCCATGAAAGTAACAAAACATTTCTTCTTCACATTCTTACTTCTTATTGATGGTTTATTTGTTCAACATAGGGAATATGGGTCTTGGTTGGACAAAAGAAAAGTCCGGTTGATGTTCAACACCCGCCGTCAGACTCCTACTAGCTGATTGGGCCGGTGGTAGCGCATTGTGGTTGGCCAAAAGGAAAGTCTGGTTGATGTTCAACACACGCCATCAGGCTCCTACTAGCTGATTGGGCCGGTGGTAGCGACCAGTGGTTGGCCAAAAGGAAAGTCCTGTTGACGATCAACACCCGCCGTCAGGCTCCTACTAGCTGACTAGGGGAAGGAGATGGAAATTCCTAGTGGGCCGCCAAATAGAAAATCGGAGGGGAAAACATTATCAAGGGCGAGCCCTCCAGGCGAGCTGGGGCTCGCCCCTCCATACGGGCAAGGTCTCGCCGCTCCCTCTCGGCAAACATCTCCCCAGTATCCTCGAGGCGACCCAGGTCGCGAAGGTAAGTCGTACAGGATGCTCGCGAGTCCCTTGGACTGTCTTGGCCAAATGAGACCCAGACAGCGCTAGCCGAACACCTCGGGCGCAGGTGGGAATGCACCTAGACCTAAGTCTCGCGGGCACCGCGGTGAAAGCTCTCTGAGTAAAGGGGGCGGATCGCCGCTCGCGGGCCGACTACCAACGGTCTTATCGTTTTTTAAGCTAAGTCCTTAAGAGTCGCGCGATCTCACTATCGAGGAGTGGGTTCAGAGGCGGCGAGCGAGAAAGATTGAGCCGGGTCGCGAATTCAGAAAAAGAAAGTTAGTCAAAAGCGATAAAGCCAGTCAGACATCACCCACTTCAGAGAATAACATATATATATTGATTATCAAAAGTTACAAAGATGGGCTCAGCCCGCATGTACAAAACTGCAGTAATAACAAAAGGAAAATACATGACTGCGAAAAGAAAAATGTACAACGTGTGGGTCCTTCAAGGTGAGTCCTCGGGCGGCGAGCTCTCCCGGAGGGGAAGGAAGGAGTCGTCGCCCAGCTTCGGGACCGGGATGAATAATATCGGGACCACGCCGCTCGCCGAGAGCCCCGCACCCTAACTCGTCACCAGGCCGACCCACTGCATGGTTTGAAGGGTGCACTTCGTCGCCTTTGTTGAGTTTAGCCGCAGCAACACATCGAGCTCGTACTCGGAATATTGGGCGAGCCGGCCGCTGCTGCTGGAGGGCGGCGGGGGAGCCGTGGCTTCTAGCTCTAGCACCCGCATCCTCAGCGCCTCATTCTCCTTCTCAAGGGTGGGGACTTGAAAGTTAAGGCGCTTGGTCGTCACCGCGTCCTGCAAGAAAACAAAAGTGTTGGGGCGTGAAAATATCTAAGGAAAAAAGGAAATATGTCGCGGGACTTACCACACCCCCAGGTATCCGGCGAGAACGGCGTCGGCCGCATCCGCCCTCTTCTTGTGCTGCTCCACCTCCTCCAGCGCGAGACGGTGGGCTTCTTATTTGTCGGCAACATTCTTTTGAAGCGAGGCGGAATTCCTCTCCACATGTAGGCACCGGCAACTCACCATGTGAGCCAGCTCCAGGTCGCAAAGTTGTGCTCGTACGCTTTCATGCACGAGGGCTTGCATGTTCTCCTCGTCAAAAATCGCGGCGTCCTCCCGCGAGTACATGCCGAAGGAGAAGGCAAAGGCCTCCCCGCTGATTGTATCCTACTCCAACCAGCTCGGCAGCAGGGCCGAGATGGACGCCGGTTCTCCTCTTTGTCCCACAGCAGGGGGGGCAACCAAGATCGTCGAGAGGCCGCTCGTCGTAGCCAAAATTTCGGTGCCCCCTTGGTGTGGGAAGGCTGGCGGCCTCCTGTTCTCGCGCCTTGGAAGTGTCGGCTGCCTCGCCAGGAGGTCCGCCGGTGGAAGCCCACAAGGCTGCGGCCTTCTCAGGGCAATGGCTCGTGAGTGCTTTGCCCTTCTCCCGGGATGCGGTAGGTTCGACGCCCTTGTTTTTGGACTTCTTGGACGGCGGCGGCGGGGGAGATTGTCCGCGAGTGACTCGCTTTTGAGAAGCAAGGGGGGTCAGAACCTCGCGATGCGCGGCAGCCGCCGCCTCGGCAAGGGCGAGCTCGCCGGGAGCGACTCACGGGCTCTCGTATAGAGGATGCAGGGGAGGCCTCGCTCACCTGCAGCGGCAAAGTTAGAACAAGCAAAATGAGGAAACAAGGGTTGAGCGCGAGTAGCCTTACCTTCCCCGGGCGGGACGGGGACGAGCGAGTCAACGTTCCTCCAAAGGAACGCGGCCTCAAAGTTCTTCCCTGCGAAGAACCCAAGAGATCGGCTTCAGGGGCCCCCAGGCTTGGAGGGCGGTAGCTCGACACGCCGAGCTGGATGGGCGAGAACGAGACGTCGCCGAAGTCCCCCTTGGCAAACACGAACTTCATGAGCCAATCATGGCTCTTGTTCACTGTCTGCTGCACCTTGACGTGGTTGCTGGAGAAGTAGGTTGTGCCATCTTTGTTCGCCCAGAAGGAGAACAGCTTGCGGAAGACCGTAAGGCTGAACACAATCCTCTCCTCCCGCAAGAAGCAGGCGAACGCGACCACCACCGCGACAGAATTCAGGGTGAGCTGGCCCAGGATGACCCCGAAGTATTTTAGTATCTACCGAACCTCAGGCCACAGGGGAAGCTGAAGGCCCGCGTCGAAGTGGGCGATAGGGACGGCGAGCTCAACGTCGGAAAGGTCGTTGATCTTCTCCTCCTCTCCTGGACGCCTCGCCTCAAACCCAGGCGGAATGAAATTGGCGACCACCGAGATGAGCTCGTTCTCGGTGAGGTTGGCGGAGAAGAAGGTATAATCTGAGAAGGTCAACGCACACTTGTTCCTCCCCTCAACGTCACCACCACCTCCTCCCATCTCGCGATCCGGTGAGCGGGCTGGATGCTGGAGTTCTCGCGAAAAGTGGCGAGCAGAGAATCGAATGCAGGAGAGAAGGTGCAAAGGGAGAGTTTAAATGCGGTAGGTGGATGAGGGCAGAGTGGGCTATTTATAGAAGGAAAAATGGGCAGGAAAACGTACTTTAGGCGGGAGGTGTGTGGATAGCAAAAATGTGTGTCGACGCTTCGATAATCGAGCACGCCCCTAATTCCTACCTACTCGTAGCGGCCCTATGAGAGCTATGCGGCAATGGGATAAGAGGCGAGCGAGCCAAGCTGGCTCGCATCCGCCTAAGGGGCAAGCGAGCCAAAGCCAGCTCGCACCCGCTTGGAAGGGGAGTGAGCCAGGCTGGCTCCCCCCACCCCCAAGAGAAACTAAACGGTAGCGAAGAAAACCAGCAAGCGAAAAGGCAATCATATATATAAACGGGGGCCAATCAGCGGGCGAATCCGGTGGCAAATAATAATAAAGGGGAGGGAAAAGCCGTCCCAAAGAGAAAGAAAAATGAAAAATGAGTTCGCGGTTATGAATCACGCGGACTGAGGTCCTGAAGGCGGGCACGACCTTGGCCCGCGAGCTGGCAGTCAGGGGGCCGGTGGTTCAATACTGAATCCACTTCCACCTGCCCAGCCCTCGCACCCCAGAACGGGGCGGTAGGCGAGGGTAGAAATACTCGTAAACCACCAACAGTTCCCGCTAGGCTAGGTCGACCTGTTCCGTGGCATGCCTCGGTCGTTCCTCTGCCCGCGTGATATGTACTCCTGGTGAAGTCGTCCCGTCGCTGTCTTCTGGGCGTCTCACACCCTCCGGGACCCCGAAGCGCGCCTCTGCCTCCGCCTTGTCCTCGTCCACCCTGCCGCAAACCTCCCACAACATCAGGGAATGCTTCTGGAACAGTCGGGTCACCCACCTCTTCATTTTCTCAGCATCCTGAGGGTCGCCCAGGTATTCGGAGATGCGGTTCGGGGAAGTGGGAGGTGAGTACCCCTCGCTCATGTCGACTTCAGAGGAGGGCAGCTGGTGGAAACCTGAAGAAGAGAGAGTTAGCGGAATGGTTAGGCAATGATGGGCAAGTGAATGTATGGACCCACCCAGAGTTGGCACATCTCTTGTGCTGGCGTACGGGCGAGAGGTACCCGGTTGGCCCTGGAAGAGCCCACCTTCAAGAGTCGCGAAGGACTTTCCCAACCCGAGGCAGGTCGGCGACCGTGTGACTAGCGGGGGCAGGTCGGCGGCCCTCGGGGTGGAATCTGCAGCAACAAGCGATCAGATAAGGAGGTCAGGCGAAAGGCAAGGACGGGGAGTTGAGAAGCTCACCAGTGGTTAGAGGAATGCTCGGGATTGCAAGAGGAGCAGATCCAAGAGTCGAGGGACTGAAGACTCGCTCGGATACTCGAGGGGAAAAATGCCTCGGCTCCACTCCCCCAACTCCATCCTCTCAAGGCGTCTCCTGCGGAGGGGAAGGTCAGAATCGGAGTAACAATAAAACCTATAACCGGCCCGCATACCTGATGAATGACCTCAGAGCCGGCCAACAGACTGGATGCAGGAGTGTCATCCTGAGAAGGCCGCTTAACCATCTTGGCCTTCTTCGGTCTGAAAGCAGGGTTGGGCGGCCCTCGAGCCAGCCAGGGAGCCACGTCAACAACCTGTGATCGCGTGCCCTCCCTCGCGGCTGCTAGGCAAGCTCGCATCTCTTCTGACACAGGCATCTCTCAGCTACAGTAACTTACGAAGAAAAAGAGAAGCAAAAAGTCGAGGGATTTCTTTGAGCCTGGTGGTATATATATAGCGCGAAGGTGGGATCCACCAAAAGATTTCCTCCAGCTCAGCACGCACTCACCGAACACGTGGGGTTGGATGATTCTTTTCGAGCTTCGCAAAAGCTCAAAAAGAGCGGGGATTGTGTACAACCCAGTGTTCGTCGAGCGGGTCCAACAACGCAGAAGAGGGGCCCTCAATATATAGCCCGACTCGCACCCGCTAGGCAGGCGAGCGAGCCGGGGGAGCCGGCCCGCGCCAATTTTGTAGGCGGGCGAGCCCAGGGGGCACCCAGCCCGCATTCGCCAGGCAGGCGAACGAGCCGAGGGAACCGGCCCGCCTCGGCTCGGTAGGCGGGCAAGCTGTAGGCAACCGACCCGCACTCGCCTAAGAAGCGGGCGAACTGCGGGCACCGGGCCGCACACCGTCCCAAGGATTGGCGAGCTGGCTCGCATTCTCTCCAAAGGTGGGGTGCAGATATCCTATGTTTAATATAATTTGGTCTGCTAATATCCACACCAAACAGCGGAGTTTCGCTGTTGGCAAACACACTTTGGGTTGCATATAACCGTTTAGAACAGCGGAGTTGCGTTATTTGCAGACTAGGCTTAGAAATCTATAAATAGATCCAAAACGGTACCTCTGAAGCAGAGGCTTCCCAGTTTTCTCATTCTCTGATCACCTTGCGCTTTCTAAGGTACACTTAGCTCAGCATTGGCTAAGGAGGGAAAACGCTCTAAGATCTTTCGGGTGTGTGGAGGGACCTCCGTGTTGGAGCCTTGGGTCGGTCTCGAGTCCTAAGTTCTCAATCAAGCGGGCTTGCTAGGAGAAGTAAGTGTGCGGTCACCCCTTTCTAGAACCCGACCTCCACAGAAGCCAAGTCTTGGTTTCAACATCATTTACCTCTGATACTTGAATTTTATGATAAAACGTTATATTTTTATACTGCTCTGATTTACTTAACTTTTCCAAATTCAATTCATTGTATTTTGTTTTATTATAGAGTTGATATAAATATTTTTTTACATCGCTCTTTAATATCTACGTAATTTGTCAAAAATGTATCTGTTTCATTCTTTATGCATTTTACTTGTCTAAAATCTCTTGTCTTTCTTTTTCTAGCTCGAACAATTTTATATATGTCACGCTTTCTATCTTTGATATCTAATCGATTATAAAATTCTTCATAAGCTTGACTTCATGCATTACTTATTGCATGTTTTGCTTCTTTTTGGCGACTTTAAATCTGTTTAAGTTTTCATCATTCCTACAAGCATAGAGTGATTTATAGTTGTCCCTCTTTGCCCTCACTTTGTCTTGCAATTCCTTTTTTCGTCACTAAGATTCTTTATTTGGGGGCGTACAAACTTTTGATAGTCCAAGTACGTTCTTTCCACTTATCCATAAATGTGAATATATAACTTCCCATGAGACAATAGAATCAACATAGAGATCATCAACTAGTTGTTCTATAACTGTTGTCTTGAAAGCAACCTGTTTTTTCATGTTCAAGTTCCACCACTGAATTTTTGACAACATTTTTGTTCTTGTTTTAAATTTATTATATTTAATTTATGTGTCTAACACTACTAACCTATGTTGTGTTGTCAAATTTTCTCTTGATATGACTTTGCAATACTTACAAATCATTTTATCCATTTTGTGAGTCATAAAATAATCAATTTGTGACTTATTTGGTTCGCTTTTAAAAGTAATTAAATGTTATTTCCTCTTTATGAAAAATTGAAAAGCTTGAATACAATAACAAAAAATAAAATAGATTTTCTTGGGCTTGAATTTGGTATTTAAAAAAGTTGGCTTTATTCAACGCAAAAACTGACCGGATAAATGATGCGTGCTCACATATGTATTCACACATACACATACAAATTCATCGCGCATTACCAAAATAATATATGTAGAGATACACAAATAGAAATACATATTTCAATTATAAATGCACATTTGTACTGAATATAACTTAACTAATTTATTAAATACATATACATGGATATTGTTAACTAAAGATTAATAAACTCAAAACAACTTGAAAATTAACTCAAAATGATCATCTCTGATTCAACTCAACTTGGCACGATCAAGATCTTGTAATGAGTTATCACAAATAGTACACTGGAACGATTAAGATTTGGTAAATGTTAGCATTCTTGTAAATGTTTCCAATAAACGATTACAAAAAATGAGGGACAATGGATGAGATTGTCTATTTAATGAAATGTCTATTTGCAACAAACGTGATATTGTTGTCCCAAATAGAGAAGGTGAATTTGTAGCTCCGGAGAGTTCAAGACATAAATTTAAAGAAACTACAAATCTACATTTTTATCCTGTGAAATTATTTTATCTTGTGAAAAATCTGCAGCTTGTTGAGCTAAATAAGTATTTCGATGAGATGAACACTGAATTGCTTTTATGTGTGGCATCTTTCGATCCAAGTAATGCATTTTATGTATTTAATAAGAAAAAATTGATTCGAATTGCTAATATTATTCAACAGACTTTTCTCTTATTGATCTAATGAAACTTGATAATCCACTTGAAAGCTACATTCTAGATGTGCACACAAACGGTGACTTTTCATAGATGATGGAGCTTGGAGGATTCGCAAAAAGTTAATTGAATGGAAGAAGAATGTTCTTTATTCATTTGTGTATTTGCTCATGACATTAGGCACTAATCTTACATAATGCAGTAGATAGGAATAATCCAAAATCAATTAATCAACAAAGGCCTTACTCATATATACTTTAGTAAGAAGAAAACCTAACAAATAGAAAAAGACCAAACTATCCCAATCGGGGTTTAATACACTACGAACAACTTGGAATAAACATATATATATATATATATATATATATATATATATATTACAACTCTCCCCCTCAAGTCGGACGAAAGATGTCGGTCATTCCAAGCTTTTGAATATCATCGGTAAACACAACACACCCCAAGCTTTTGGTAAACACATCAGCAAGTTGATCTTTGGTATGAACAAAAGGACTGACAACTGTATTTTTATCCAAGTGATCTTTGATAGTGTCGATCAACCTCAACATGATTTGTCCTGTCTTGTTGGACTAGGTTATGAGTAATGTTAATAGTCGTCTTATTGTTACTTAACAAGGAGAAAGGGGATGTCTCAGAAAAACCCAGATCTTTTAGCACGGTATGCAACCATAGCTGCTCACATAGGCCTTGAGACATGGCATGATATTCTGCCTCTGCACTTGATCTAGCCATAACATTCTGCTTCTTGCTACGACATGTCACAAGGTTTCCACCAACAAAGGAACAATATCCTGTTGTGGACTTTCTGTCATCACGACATCCTGTCCAATCAGCATCAGTAAAAACTTCAATCTTCGAGTTGTTTTGGAGAATAAGAGACTAGGACCAGGGGATTTCTTCAAATATCGCAGGATGTGATACGCAGCGTCTTGATGTCTGGTCCTGGGAGAATGCATATATCTGATAAGGACACCAACCTCAAACGTAATGTCAGAGCGTGTATGGGATAGATATATAAGTTTTCCAACCAATTTTTGATAACGTGATACATCCGTGTGATCACCAACACCGTTTTCCTCAATCCTGTGATTTTCTTCCATATGGGTGATTGCAGGAACACAACCAAGCAAACCAGTCTCCTTTAGTAGATCCAATATATACTTTCGTTGGGATCAGATCTAACCACTCGATACTCAGGAAGTATCATAATCTTCCCAAGTCTTTCACTTCAAATTCAGTAGATATGAGGCTCTTAAGATTAGCAATCTCATGTGTCACTTCCGATAATCACAATGTCATCAACATAGACAATGAGAACCACAGCCCTCTGTCCGTGTCTCCAGATAAACATGATATGATCAGATTGAGCTTGCTTGTACCTAAACTTGAGCATAGCCGTGAGAAATCTCTCGAACCAGGCCCTAGGTGATTGCTTCATGCCATATAAGGATTTCCTTAGGCGGCAGACAAGACCTTCAACTCCTTTCTTCACAAAACCAGGAGGGAACTTCATGTACAACTCCTCATCAAGCTCATCGTGGAGGTACGCATTCTTCACATACAGTTGGTGGAGGTCTCAGTCCAGACAAGCAACATACGATAGCAATACCCGAATAAAGTCCATCTTTGCTACAGGAGCAAAGGTCTCCTGATAATCAACTTCTTTGTACCGTTCCACCATGCCATCTGGGTTCTGCTTAGCAGAGAAAACTCATAGGGAACTTATAGATTTCTTTCCTGGAGGGAGAGAGGAAACATCACATGTGTGGCTTTTGTCCAAGGCAGACATCTCATCTTGCATAGCTTGTGTCAAAGCAGGTATCTTCAAAGCTTCCTGCCATGTCTTAGGAATAACGACTGGGCAAAAGGACAAAACAAAAGCATGATGAATCGGGGTAAGATGATGGCACGCCACATGATTAGAAATGTGATATTGCGTACAAGTAGTTTTACCTTTCTTTAGCAATGCAAGAGAGATATGCAGATCAGCATCATCAAAATTTGCGTCTGAAGTTGGCACTAGTAGAGGTGGAACTGTAGTAGCTTGTGTACTTGAACGACGGTGGTATACGTGGGGAAATGGAGAAATCTGGGTACCAGAATGGAAGGAGTGGAAGGAATGACAAGGATGGAAGGGAGAAGAGGAAGAGGAATGAGAGTAACATTTGTATCACTACTACTCTCCCCCTGACGAAGAAGGTGATTCGAACGCAGAAAATAGGATTCCCACTCCCGGAAGGTGCCATCCATGGTACAGAACATACGTCGGGAAGGGGGGGTGATAACAACGATATCCTTTGGTCGTAGAAGAATAGTCAAGGAAGACACAACGCAGAGCCTGAGGGTCAAGTTTGTTGCGATGGGGTTGGTGAACATGCACGAAACAGACACACCCAAAGACACATGGTGCCAAATGGGAAGTATTTTCACGCCGGAGGTGGAGAGACGAGCTAGAGTAGTAAAAGAAAGGACACGAGAGGGAGGACGGTTGAAGGTGAGTAGTTGTAAGTATCTCATCACCCCAATAGGATTTAGGAAGGTGCAGAGTGACCAGGAGATAACGAGCAACCTCGAGAAGGTGCCGATTTTTACGCTCGGCCACTCTGTTTTGAGTAGAGGTGTGGACACGTTTTATGGTGGATGATACAGTGAGTGGTGAAGTAAGAGCCAAAGGCACCACGATCATTTTACTCCTCCCATTGTCACTTCGAAGAACATGAATATTGGCATTAAATTGGGTTTGCACTATTTTATGAAACGCTTGAAAGTAAGGAAAAACTTCTTTTTTCTTTTTCAACAGACAAACTCATGTAGTGCGTGAGAAGCAATAAATAAAAATGACAAACCATCGAAAACCAGATAAAGATAAAATAGGGGACTGCCCCCAAATATCAGAATGTATAACATCAAAAGGAATGCTACCAGTGGAAGAAAAATGTGAAGA
This sequence comes from Platanthera guangdongensis, assembly GCA_039583875.1. Classification (NCBI taxonomy): domain Eukaryota; kingdom Viridiplantae; phylum Streptophyta; class Magnoliopsida; order Asparagales; family Orchidaceae; genus Platanthera; species Platanthera guangdongensis. The sequence continues at coordinate 181,532,840 of CM077147.1, forward strand.
AGTATGTCGCATATGTTTAGACATATCACATATATCATAAACAAAGTTCTGAAAAAAAGGTAAAAAAGCAAGAAATAATTTTTGCAGATAAACGGACAGATGTCCTAGACGCAGATGCCAGCAGCGAACATCATCAACAATAACAATAGAAGTAGAAAGAGCCTGAGAGAGAAGATGGGTGTCCAGGTAGTACAAGCCGCCACTGTTCCTACCACTGTCAATGTTCCGCTTCGTACTCAGTTCCAGAAAGACACAAGAATCAAAAAAAGGTTATCAAGCAGTTAAGAGATTTAGTAATATTGTTGATGGAGAGCTAGGAAGCACCAGTATGGGTACCGGGTACGATATGTATCCGGTGTGGCGGTACGGCAAAATTTTAAAATCAAAGATACAGGTACGACGGGATACGTTGTATAAATTCTAAAAACAATAAAACATGAAGCATAAATAATCAATTGAAGTACAAGTTCATAACTAATGTAATATAACATGAAGTACTTAGACATAAGCTATTTATAATTATTTCAAATAAAACGACGTTTATCACTCATTTTCTTCATCTTCCTCCATATTGTTGGAGATGACATCTTCAATTTTTGGCTCATCTAAATACAAGTTGACAACCGTAAGCATGTCAACTCCATCAAAAGGATTTGCCCATGCATCTCCTCCTATATCCCAGATTCTACTCCTTCCTTGACTGTAGATTTCGTTTCTCCTCGATAATAAGCGTAGATTACTATGCACGTACACCAAATCATCAGCTCGTTGTGGTAGAATTTTGTTTCTTCTCAATGAGTAAATGAATATGTGCTCCAATTTCTCTCGTAGCAGGACGATGAAGAAGGTTGACCTAACAACTTCAAAGCAATTTTATGTAATTTAGGTGCTGAAGTTCCATAGTAACTCCACCAATCTTTGGGCAATAATGAATCATGCTTCTATAATAATTTTCTAAAAAAGACAATAAAATTTAGTATAATGTGTATGTATGTATAAGAACACCAATGGCTAAAGATTAACTGTGTAAGCTTATTTTCATCAATAATAAAATCATATAAATATATGTGTGCAAAAAATACCAACATAATATGTGGATCAGGTGTGCTTAATTACATCAGAAACTGAAGAAGAACTTACGGTGATCGTTGGCAACAGTCGTCGGCAGCAGGGATCGACAGGGATAGCCGAACACGGGATCTGGAGCAGGACCGGAGCGGGGATCGAGAGCGACACGGGATCTGGAGCAGGACGGGAGCGGGATCGGGAGCGGCACGGGATCGGAGCAGCAACGAATGAGGCCAAATAACCTAAAATCGTGATAATAGAAAACCGACGTGTGCGGTACGCGTATCCGTACCGGAAACGTACCCGGTACGGGTACAACCCTGTTTTTGGCGTATCCGTGCTTTGTAGATGGAGAGTAAATTGCAAGAAAAGGAGGGAACATTAAGTACAAAGGGAAGAGAAATGGACGGAGAACAAGAGATGCTGCATTTGCCCGCAATGGAGGACATAGAACCGTTAGCAGAAATAACTTTGTCCTTACCAAACAAAGGAGTATAAGAGAGAAAACCTGAGGAAGACCCAATCATGCGGTGTGTAGCACCGGAGTCCAGCACTCATTCATAAGGTGAGGCGGTGACAACATGAGCACTAGGAATAGCAATGGTGACAAGAGAAGTAGAACCTCAGGTGATAGGATCGGGCTGAGTTTGAAGCAGACGATGAAAAGCATTCAATTCATGTGTTGTAAGAGGGCTGAGGCGGAACACTGGGACTCATCATAGATATCCGTAGTGTAAGCAACATCATGAGAACGATAACCACAGTGTCTATCACCCTCGCGGCCTGGTCCACGACCATAATCACGCCCACAGTCCAGAAGGTGTCAGATGCGGATGAAGTTTGAAACATGCCTCCTAAGAGTGTCCCCTTCGACCACAGTAATCACAAGTAGACACAGAAGATCCATGAGTGAGAATATGACCACGACCAACACTAGTCAGGGCGAAACGATCAGAAGCCATAACACTGAGGGACTTGCGGCGGTCTTCATCACCCAGGACTATACTGAATGCCTCCCGAAGAGAGGGAAAAGGAGAGCGGTGGAGAACATGCGTGCATAGCATATCAAATTTCATATTCAAGCTCATCAAAAAAACATGAAGACGGAAGTGATCCTCCTTTTGTTTTAACTAAACAGCATCAGCTGTACACGCAGGAGAAAAATGAGCAAAATAGTCCATCTCTTGATAAAGGCGCTCGAACTCCAAGAAGAATGATGAAACAATCATCAATCCCTGCCGCAACTCCAAAATGCGGCGAGTGAGCTCATATACCTGGGTGGAACTGTCAACCTGAGAGTACATTCCGCGAGCACGAGTCTAGACCTCGAATGTCAAGTCCATCAACAAATAACTCGGGTATACCTTAGGATACATTGAATGCAGAGGCCAAGAGACAACTAGAGAGTTGTCAGAATCCCAATGCTTCCAGTAGGGATCAGTTTTGAGGGGCTATTAGGCTCTGTTTGGCGCGGCTGCAGCGATTGGAGAAGCAATGGTGGGAAGCAGTGGTGGAATAATCAGCTGTTTTGCAGAGTGGTGGCAGAATCTGTGAAACTATTTGGAAGAACAGCTGTTTTGAACCAAAACTTTCTAAAAATAAATCAAAAAATTCTTTTACAATAATTTATATAACTTATATAATTTTAACATTTATTAATTGTTATAACGTTTATAAATTATAATATAAATTATAATATAAGTTATAATATAAATTATAACATAAATTATAATATAAAATATAATATAAATTAATATAAATTATAATATAATATAAAATATAATATAAAAATAATATTTAAAAAGGGGGGGCAGCAGCGCTGCAGCCAAGGCTGCAGCATTGCTGCTGTTTTTGAGTCGCGGAAAATTTCCGCGACTCAAAAACAGCGGCCCCCGCTGAAAACCACGGTGGCTGATGCCACCGTGGTGACCTTCAAAATTTGTTTGGGGCGGCGTTTGAAAAATCAGCGGTTCGCCGCTCTCTAAACGCCGCGCCAAACAAAGCCTTAATCGTGCCATCAATATATTCAAACATTTGTTGGCTGCGAATGACATGTTGGGCGGCGCGAGACCATTCAAGATAGTTCATGTCATCCAAGGGAACCGTGGTAATCTTCAAGGAGCTGGAGTGGACATGAGGCAGCTGAGAGTCACTCATCTGAGGCTGCATCACTCCCAGAGAAGATATAGAAGAATCAGGATCACCGATATTGGCACAGACGGCTCTCAGATCACACGAGGAAGGGGTCTCAGATCAATGGAATCAAGGTAGCAGTGGCATCATCAAGGCAACAACAAGGCACCAACGGAAAAGCATCAACGGGATCCGGAAGCAAGGCTGGCCGACACAAACGACAGCGGCAGCATCAAGGCAGGTCGGCACCAGCAGCAACTGCAGCAAGAATAGAGGGGCGACGAAGAGCAGGCGGAAAAAAGGGGCGACGAAGAGCAGTAACTTCACTGGAGAACGACGACGTTGTCCCCCTCAACAACCGACAGCGGCATCGTCCCCCTCAGCAACCGACGGCGGCGTCGTACTCTTCAGCAACCGATGGCGGAGTCGGTTTCGCCTGTCAACCGCATCAGCGGGTCGAGCACGTATAACCACTCAGTCCTGCGGATGGGAGGAGACGACCGATCTGATTGAGAGAGAAGGACGGGCGGGAGACGCGAGCGGGAGACGCAAGAGGCACGGACGGCAGATTCGATCAGGGTTTTTTTCGCTCTGATAGCAAGTAGAGAGGAATATACAAAATCAATTAATCAAGAGAGGCCTTACTCATACATATACTTGAGTAAGCAGGAAACCTAAAAAATAAAAAAAGACTAAACTACCTCAATTGGGGTTTATACACACTATGGACGACTTGGAATAAACTAAATATATATATTACAACTATTGCAACCGCAATTGTAGGGGTTTTTTCTGCTATGAAGATTATAAAAACCTCAATATATGATCAATTAGAAGATGAATGGATGAACACTTGTTTTGTGGGTTATATTGAAAAAGATATATTTTCTACCATTAATAATGAGTTATCATAAAATATTTCTAGAACATGAAATAACGTAAAGGAGTATTGTAAGTAAGATCATTTTTCTTATAAAAGGCGAAAGTTTGGACCACATTAATGCTACGTAGTGATAGGTCATATAGAGTCGACAAGTTATCCATGGCTAGTCATAGTGATCGTTCGACATACGTCGGTACACCTTTCTACTATTTAGGGAACCAGAGTCTATATATGATCGACCTTATAGAGCTCTTCCAGAGAGATCATCATATTATTATGTTGATTATCCTCATCCACGACTACACGTTTATAGAGATTATATCTACACTCAAACAAAATTTGATTATGTTAAGAACGATCATTTACATGATTATTAGCAGCCATGGAGAGGCTAATATCCTAAAAACAACATCAAGCAAATAAAAAATCCTACAGTTCCAAAAACAGAGATGTTCAAGACCGAATTTTAGCAATGGCTTCTTGCCCGATTTGATCGCATGGATGCTCTTTTTGATCGCTTGAAAAGATATTTAAAAGGTGCAAGCTTGAGATCCAACAAGATAAAGTATAGAAGTTTAGGTCAAACCACCGATGAGTATAGATAGTAGTACTTTCACTGACACAAGAGGCTTGACACCTAACTTTGATAAATCTCATCCCGATGAGGTTTGGTGCTCTAGAAGTAGTATACCACTTGAGTATAGGATTGAGTCTGTTCATGACTTTGTGTCACAGCTAAAGAACGATATTAATATGACTAGTGAGTATGGTCACGAGAGCGAGGACGAGTGGCTCAGTGACCCTATGGTGTTATATTCGGGTCATACACCCCATCTAGACAAAGATAATCTTTCGATCATAGACCCATCTTTGAGTGTTGGATCTTAGAATCTCTTCATGTATGGTGTATAGTATAACTTGGGGGAGAGTAGAGAGAATAATGTTGATTTAGTAATGGATGTCTGACCTGCCTCTGAGGATACTACCCCCGGCGATGATACTCATCTAGAGGATCAACTCGCTATTGATAGATTCTTTGACGACCCCTGACGAGACACTGCTTCCTCGTGAGTTGTGAGGATGAGATTCATGTGAGGGACCCATTTACGAATACTGGATCATCAACATACTTTCACAGAGATACATCCACCAGAGTGCACCACCTCGTAGGAGATATGGGAGCGCTTATGAAAGTCATGATAATTTCATGTTATAAATAATTAGTATTGTTAGAGATATTAATATTTGTGTTATTATGTTTAGTCCCACACCGCCTATCGGTGTTGTGAGTCATGTTGTAATTCCTATATAAAGCCCCTTTGTGGAAGAATAAGATTGCACCTTTCTATTTTCCTATTACTTTCTACATGGTATCAGAGCCTAAATATTCTGAGACCTAAAATTTTATTCCCAGCTCCTGTTTCCCCGGCTCCCGTCCCAACCACAATCCCGCCCGTCCCGACCCGTGCCTCCGATTTTCCGCTCCCTGCTTGGGCTCGACGGGTGCTTCGCCCCCTGCTCCCGTCTACGGGATCGCCCCTTGATTCCATGACGGGAGTGGGCCTCTCTTCTGCGACATCACCGGCTCTTTCTCCCGTCGAAATCGACTGCCTATTCTCCCGCCGACGTCGTCGTACGCCTCTTCCATCGACATCGACGGCTCTTTCTCCCGTCACAATCGATGCCTGCTTCTCCCGTCGACATCCGCCTCTGCTTCTCCTCCGGCTCTGCCGCTGCTCTTCTTCACCGGCGGCTCCTTCTCCGACTACTTCTCCGGCTCCTGCTTCTCCAATTTCTTCTTCTCCGGCTCCTTCTTCTCCAGATGTTCTGCCTGCCGCTGATCTTCTTCTCCGGCCTGCTGCGCTGCAGCTGCTTCTTCTCTGGATTGCTGCGCTGCAGCTGCTTCTTCTCTGGATTGCTGCGCTGCAGCTGCTTCTTCCCCGGGCCTGCTTCTTCTCTGGATTGCTGCGCTGCAGCTGCTTCTTCCCCGGGCCTGCTTCTTCTCTGGATTGCTGCGCTGCAGCTGCTTCTTCTCCGGCCTGCTGCGCTTGTGCTGCTTCCTCTCCGTGTCGTTGCTGCTCAGCTGCTGTTGCAGCCGCTTCTTCGTCTGCCGCTGCTTCTCCGGCCCGCTGCTGCTGCAGTCGCGTCTTCTCCGTCTGCGGCTGCTGCTCCTCTTCTCCGGCCCGTAGGGTTTAACATTTACATGTTTTTTTTTAAGTTGTTGTTTGTGGTTGTTGTGTTGCGTCTTTATGATTTCCGCCTTCTTGCACGTGATCTACGTGAGGGGGAGTGTACGTCACGGCCCCTAGGCGTAGTCTATACCTTCATGCACGTATTCCACGTGAGGGGGAGTGTTTGTGATATCGGCGACTCGGATGCTTCTTTCCCGACTCCTGCCTGAGTCACACCCGGCCCCTAGGTATACCTATGTCTTCTTGCACATGATCCACGTGAGGGGGAGTGTTTGTGATCATGGCGACTCGGATACTTCTTTCCCGACTCCCGCCTTAGTCACACATGGCCCCTAGGTTGATTTCATATGTTGTTTGTGTCTCCTCGTCGTTTTCTCTGGATTTGGTAGGGTTGGTTTGGTCTTGCGTGGTTGATCTTGTTTCCGCTCCGAGTGTATCCAGCGTTGTCATGGTCGGTTTGCGGACCAACGTCGTGTGGCTCTTGCCCGGTTGAAGTATCCCCGGTGACACGCGGTTGGGCCTCGGTGGCTGTTGCTTTGTTCCACGCTGCCTTCCTTCTTTTACCCTCTATTTTATGTTGTGTCCAAGCTGTAGGCTTCCCCTTCAGCTTGAGGGGGAGTGTTAGAGATATTAATATTTGTGTTATTATGTTTAGTCCCACACCGCCTATCGGTGTTGTGAGTCATGTTGTAATTCCTATATAAAGCCCCTTTGTGGAAGAATAAGATTGCACCTTTCTATTTTCCTATTACTTTCTACAAGTATTAATTAAAAAATTTTGTAATTGTGTACGTCCTCCCTCATGTATATAAGGGGAGGGGTATGTGTGTTTGAGTATCCTTTAGCTAGTTGAAGTTTGGGTTCTTGTTAGAAAGAAACTCTTTGGACCTTCAAGGGTTGACGGGGAGCTTGTCTCCCGATTGAATCTTGCTCGTATTTCTTCTACACCGTTTGCGGCAACTTCTTCTCTACACTGATTCCCGACTACTTTTCTTCTCAGTGCACTGTGCTTTTTTTTATTTCCTCACATTTCTTTGGTTTTTGTGGCTTGGATATTTGGAATACTGGATTCTTTGACGACCCCCTGATGAGTATCCTGACGAGCCACTGCTTCCTTGTGAGTTGTGAGAATGGGATTCATGTGAGCGACCCATTTACGAGTACTGGATCATTAACATACTTTTACGGAGATACAGCCACCTAAGTGCACCGCCTCATAGGAGTCATGGAAGTCGTGATAATTTCATGTTATAAATAATTAGTATTAATTAAAATATTTTGTAATTGTGTTTTCCCTCCCTCATCTATAAAGGGGAGGGGTATGCGTGTTTGAGTATCCTTTGGCTAGTTGAAGTTTGGGTTTTCATTAGAAAGAAACTCTTTGGAGGACCCAACCTCCAAGAGTTGACGAGAGTTTGTATCCCGATTGAATCTTGCTCGTATTTCTTCTGGACCGTTCGTAGCAGCTTCTTCTCTACACTGGTTCTCGACTACTTTTCTTATCGGTGCATTGAGTTTTTTAAATTTCCTCGCATTTCTTTAGTTTTTGTGGCCTGGATATTTGGAATACTGGATATTTAAAGTTGGATTATTGGATGGTATGGTATTGGTTAGGTTTTTTTGGCTGCCTCTTCTCTTCATCTCTCCCACTCTTCCTCTCATCCTCTATTTCTATGAGTCGGTGGGATGCTGGAATCTTGATTTTGGAGACTGGAATGTTTGCTGAGATTGCTGCCGTGTGCTGCTTCTTGCTCTCTTCCTTTATTTCACCCTTCCTCTCTTCCTCTACTTCTGTGGGTTGGTAGATGCCACTGAATGTGGCCTGTATGATGCTATTAATTTGAGAAAAAAACGTGTCTGCCGAATATATGATAGTATTGTGGCATTGTGGCAGCTGTGAAACTGTGGCTACTATTACTCTCTTCCTTCCTATATTTCTCTCTTCCTCTATTACTTTCTTCTCTCTTCCTCTATCTCTCTATTTCTCTTTTCCTCTACTTCTGTATTTGCCGAATATATGATGACATCGTCTTTGCTCTTGGTGCTTTTCATTGCAATAATGTGAAAAAAAATAGTTACAGGCTCAAGTGTCAACAATATTTTTGCAACAAATGATGATGATTTTTTGTGATAGGGTACTAAACTACTTGTTATTGTAGTTTACATTGAGCATGTCTTATTGAATAATGGATCATTTGTGCTATCGTAATAAACTAGTAATGACAAAAGAGGAGGTTATTTTGGCATTTGGAATAATGGAATATCATTGTTTTTTACAGTCGATATATCGTTGTCTTTTCACATGATGCAATATATAATATTTTTGATGTTGCAAAATTAATGTTGAGTCTTAGGTGATTAGACTGATCAATGATCATCGATGCATGATGACAGATGTTGCGAGAATCGATATATTAAAATATTATTGATGTTTTTTTTATCTGTTCAAAATTTTATAACAATTTTTTTTTGTATAGAATGAATTCATTAGAAGTTTCTGGCAAGATTTTTGGAGCTTCTTCCCTAGCAGTTAGAGATCCATGTTGGGCATTTGGTGAAAAGATGACTCGAAATGACGCCAATAGGATACGATGCATATATTATAAGTAAATTGTGAATGGTGGAATTACCCGTTTGAAGCATCACTTGGTAGGGATAAGGGCAACGTTAAGGCATGCCCAACTAGACCATCTGATGTTAAAGGGAAGGTTAAGGGATATTTAACACTACACAAGCAACCAAAAAGTCTAAGATTGAAAGATTGCAAACAACTTTGGAAGAGGTAGTTGTTGGAGTGGACAGTGACAAAGAAGAAGCCACGAAAAGGAGTCTTTATACAGGAGTAGGAACTAAGGACCTATGGATCAATTTGTCCAACCCGTCGAGAGTAACAAAGGAATACAAACCACCACTGATAACAAGTATAAGAAAAAAGCTAGAGATGACGCATGCTTGTATATTGCTAGGAGGCATATAAAACAGGTATTGCATTCAATGACATGTATGCTACATCCTTCCAAAAGATGTTGCATGCAATTGGGCAATGTGGACCAGGGATGATGGGGCCAACCCCATATGAGATGAGGGAGAAATTCTTGAAAATGGAGGACCAACGGACGAAGGAGATGCTAAGTACATTCACTCAAACCTGTAGAGTGCATGGTTGCAGTATTCTTACGGATGCATGAACAGATAAAAAGGGGAGAAGCATCATGAACATAGTGGTGCATACTATTACTAGGGTGGCATTTTAGCTACCCAAGAATGTATCCTCATCTACGCATGATAGGAAGTATATTTTTTGATTTTGTGGATGAGAAAATTATTGTATCATATGATCCAAGAAAGGAGAATATGATACAAGTTATCACAGATAATGCATCCAATAACATGGTAACATCAAGGTTGATGGATTTGAAGAGACCAAGACTCTTTTGGACTTCATGCGCTGCAATAAATTTGCTTCTCTAGGACACTGCTAGATTAAAGCAAATCAAGAATATAATTGCAATGAGAAGTCAATTGTCATTGTTTATATATGATGTTACTATCTTCTTTGACATGTTTAAGGAGACTATAAAAGACTTGGAGTCTCAAGATCTTGCGCACCCAGGAGTGCCAGATTCGCTAAAGCATATCTTTCGTTACTGAGCATCCATGAGAAGAAGAGGCAGTTGCAGTAGATATTTACATCAGCAAGGTGGGATGCTACCAAATTATCTGGTAGTTATGCGGGCAAACAAGTATCTTAGTAGTTAGTATCTAATATTCCTCCAGCCTCCGGGCCGAGATGACCACGACGAAGGTCAGCTTCTCCAAGATTGGATACCGGAGCTCGGCCTTGCTCAAGACTCGGCTCACGTAGTATATGGGGAGCTGCTTCTTCCCCTCTTCTCGAACTAGGACAGAGCTCAAGGCCTCCGCCCCGACCCCGAGATACAAAAATAGTCCCTCCCCCTCCTTCGGCCCTTGGAGCAATGGAGCACGCGCCAGTTGCATCTTGAGGGCCTGGAATGCCTCCTCGCACTCCTTAGTCTACTCGAATTTTTGGCCCCCCCCCCCTTAATGTTTTGAAAAAGGGGAAGCACTTCTCCCCAGCCTGGGAGAGGAACCTGCTTAACCCTGCCAGCTTCCCTGTCAGCCGTTGCACCTCCTTGGTATTCCGCGGCGACCCCAGCTCCATGATAGCATTGACCTTATCAGGATTCGGCTTGACCCCCGCGGGGGTGAGCAGATGCCCCAAGAACTTCCCCCTGCTGGTCCCGAAGACACACTTCAGGGGATTCAGCCGCATTTTGTATTTGCATAGGGTGACAAAGGTCTCTTCTAGGTCCTGGAGGTGAGAGTCGACATCATGAATCTTGATCATAAGATCATCTACGTACACCTCCAGGTTCCTCCCCTTCTGTTCTTTGAAAACCATATCCATCATCATTTGATAGGTCTCCCCTACATTCTTCAGCCCGAAGGGCATCATTTTGTAGCAGTAGCATTCATCCCCCGTGATGAACGAGACATCTTTGACGTCTGGTGGGTGCATCCTGATTTGATGATAACCTGAAAATGCATCTAAAAAACTCATTACAGAAAAACCAACGGCTAAGTCAACCAGCGCGTCGATCCGAGACAAGCGATAATAGTCATTAGGACAAGATTTATTAAGCAAAGAGAAGTCGATACACATACGCCACCGGCCGTCTCCCTTCTTAACCATAACTACATTGGAGACCCAGCCGGGGTATTGGATCTCGGACACGAAGCCGGCCTTGAGAAGCTTTGTCACCTCCTCTCTGATGGGCTCGGCCAGCTTGTCCGCGGTGGACCTCTTCTTTTGTTGGACGGGGCGTGCTCCCGGGTCCAAGTTGAGGCGGTGGCAAGCCACATCCGCGTCAACCCCCGGCATCTCCGCAGCGCTCCATGCGAAGATGTCCACGTTCTTCTGGATGCACGCCAACATCCTGCCTTGAGCTTCCGGGGTCAGCCCTCCGCTGGCGCGGACCTTCTCCACCCTGTCTTCACGGGTGAGGACCTCCAGCTTCACCATCTCTTCCGCAGCTTCCAACCGGGACTGCTCCCCCCATTCTTCTACATCCCTCTCACATATAGAATAAAAGATTGTATGTCAAAATAAAGCTCGAACCTCGCTCTCATACAAATTGACGCAAGACAAATCTATAGGTGGCGAGCGTGTGATACCCTCACCCTAGATGCAATGCAAGCGAGCACGCCACAAATGCTCCTACGACCAACCCTAGAATGGTTTGTGTGGGATAAAAATAAGAGATGTTTGGGTTCCTTTGGATTAACTTTGACATTCATGCACATAGCTACTGAATTTTCTGATTATCTCTCAGTTTCACGTGCATTAAACTAAGTGAAATTGATCTGAGTCCAATTAATGTCATCACTTAATATATTTTCACAAATAGAAACTTAGAAAGCAATTACTTTATAATTTTATGTTAGAATGCAATTATTTTGTAATTTTGCTGGCCTTCGGTTGGGCTGTGGGCTGTAGCTAAAAATTAATTTATTTTTTAAGGAAACAAATAATGTTTATTCATCATTTCCGATCGAATAAAAACTAAATAGGAATATCTTTTTTTATCATTGCTCATACATATATATATAGTAACAGAAGTGCACGGGAGCCCCCATGTGCATTGTATGGCAACAACAATATCTAACTACTGCTCGACATCTTCCGTGCCAATTCCTTTTTCGTCGAACACAATGCCACGTCAAGTTGATGTCAAATTGTGCACAGGAGCCCTCATGCGTACTTAAAAGGTCATTATGTTTAAAGTACTCTTACATCCACAACTAAAAATCAAAACTGCCAACTTTTTCTGTGGCCTAAAATAAAAATGAAATCACAACCGAGAATTTAAATCCTTCATTGAAGGGGTAGGGGAATTCATAGATGACCTCCATTTGATCCGGAGAAAATGGATTTGAATAGTGAAAAAAACACTATTCAAAGTTATGCTCCCACACGACCCGTTATCAATTTTAATTCATGTATATAAGTGTATTATAATTCATGTTTGTGTCGACACATGTAGTGTCTGGTAATTATCATGTCGAGTTCAGCATATGTTATTTTATAGTGTTTGTACTAATTACATTTTATGTCATAATGTAAGTCTATTTAAAGTTCCCTTTGGTCATAAGGAGGGTCTCAAAGAAATTATGAAAGTTCAAGTCCATTCCTCCCTCTTAGTTCTTTTCTTCCCTCCCCCTTCTAGGGTTAGGGTTTGCACCATTCCCCCTTCTTCCTACTCGCATTCTCCGTAGGTTGAGCTCACTCTCCTGTATCTCATCCACCGCCACCACCTACGACGAAATATATTGGCGCTACGGGTTGGCTCGTAACAACATGGTTTAAGAGTCATCACTCCTTCAACTTCATCAGGCTCCGCCACAAAAATCCCCCAAAACAAAAATTGCAGTCGATCAGTCGCGGTAATCGAGCATTTGAGCTTCGTCTAGCCCCGGTTCGCAGTCAAGCACTCGTCTCCTTCCCACGGGAACGACGCCAGTAGTTGAACTTCAGCAATGACATAACCCCAAGCAGTGCACATCGAAGTCAACATCCATCGACAGCACAATAAAAGTTCCAATGAAGGCCCTTCGCCACTCCAGTTGGTGACACCCTTTCGTTCGCATGCACGCGCCCAACGAACCAAGTTATTACGCACAATTCCTGTGTGATTCGGATGCCGAGCCACTTGCCCTAGAATGGTTGAACGTGGCACAGACTGTGGACGGCAGGAATTTGTTACGGGTCGCTGATTGCGAGCGGGTCCACAGCCGAGAGAGGGGATTGGCATGGCGTGCGCCGGACATTCCTATGGCGAAGAGCGGGGACGAAGTCGGCGGATGCAGCGAGATGTAAGGGATCGGCGGCATATGCGAGCGGGGAGAGGCGTTGGCGGCATTGTACGGTAGCTAGGGTTAGCGTGAGGGAAAACTGAGAGACTTGGAGAGAGAGAATTAGAGAGAGAGAGCGGGAATTAGAATAATAGTTGTCTGCCTTCTCTTGGCCCCCAACTAGGAATTAATAATAGTTCAATATGGTTCCCGAAATGCCCCTCCTTGGGCTTAGGCACGGAAGATTAAAATGCGCGTAATAAAAATAGAAACTAAATAGAAACTAGATAAGGGCCGCGTTGGTGAAATATGTGACCAAAAGTGGGTCCCTAACATCTCCTCCCTCCCCAACCACAAGCTTGCCCTCAAACTTGTTCTGTGGTGGTGGAAATTTTCGGATCTCTGGTGTCCGTGTCAGCATCCCTTTTCACAGACGGGTCGTCCACCTCCAGCCAGAAAAGGTGCTTGCAGCGATGTACACGGAAAAATGCCTCGTCGTTGTTGTAACAGAGGCCCTTGGCACGGCGGTCGGTCATCTCCTGTGCAGACAGTCGGCGGACGATGGCTAGCAGGTCAGTATCGCGGTCCAAAAGTAGGAGGCTGGCGGTGGGTAACGGTAAAGGGTGAGGGATGCAGAAGGACCCCTCGTTGTCAGGACGATGGAGATGAGGGCGATCCAAAAGTAGACGCTTCTCGCAGATGCAAGCCAAGCTCATGGCGGTCGTCAGATCTGCGGGGGCCTGAAACTCCACGTCCATGCGGAGGCGCTCATGTAGTTTCGTCGTGAAGATGGGCACCTACCGGGTAGGAAGAACTGAAGGAGTGCGGGCCAGGAGGACCTGAAACTGTTCGAGATAGTCATCGATCGGACCGGTCTGCCGAAGAGAAATGAGATCCCCCAAGGTATTGCTGCGGAGGGGTGGGCCGAAACGGAGGTTGTAGCAAATTTTGAAATCCTCCCATGATTGGAGTGGTTTCTCCCATTGCAGTTGGGAAAATCAAAGTTGGGCGGAGCCCATCAGATGGAAGGAAGCAACATTGAGTCATTAGTCCCAAGGAGTGCGCTGATAGGTGAAGAACTGCTCACAACGAGAGCCATGCCAAGGGGTCTTCGTGGCCATCGAATATTGGAAAGTCCAGCCGCGCGTACCGTGGCCCGTTGTTGCCCTCGTGTCGCGGGAGTAAGAATTCTGAGCGAGTTGGAAGGAACGGGCTGCCATGGGAGGAGCCAGTCGCCGGTTGAACTGGCTGATTAGCCGCTAGTTGGGAGGTGACAGCGCTGATGAGGCGGCGTTGTTATCTTCCAGGAGCTTTGTGAGGGGCTTAAAAATCTGAGAGAGGGTGGGCGGTTCGGCAATTGCCAGTGGAGGTAGCTGCCCGGTAGAGGTAGAGAGAAAGGATCCCCCGTCGACTGAGGAGCTGAGTAGTACGGGCTGGGGAGTAGAGCTGGCGGAAAGTAGCCGAGGCGGAGCCGGTTTGGCGGAGCGGAACTGTGCGGGCTGGCGCGGCAAGTTCGTGTTCGAGCGGCTGGGGGGTAGACGCTCGTCGGGGATGGTGTGTTCGACTACAGCATAGGTCGTCGACGCTGGGGAGTACTCGGACTGGTGGCTGCGAGCAGAGACAGCGACGCCTTCCAGCGGGGGACCATTATCTAGGCACCTGGGGACTCGACACTTGTCAGGTAAGGCGCGATCGGCCATAACAGGGGGAAGAAAACACTGGATCTGGAGTTTTGGCGGCGGGGAGGAGAGCTCTCTCTGATATCAAGTTGTTACGGGTCGCCGATTGCGAGCGTGTCCACGGCCGGGAGAGGGGGTTGGCTTGGCGTGCGTCGGACGGTATTATGGCGAAGGGCGGCGAGGAAGCAGGCAGTTGCAGCGAGCCGTAAGGGATCGGCGGCGTAAGCGAGTGGGGAGAGGCGTTGGCGGCAGTGTGTGGTAGCTAGGGTTAGTGGGAGGGATAACCGAGAGACTTAGAGAGAGCAGGAATTAGAATAATAGTTGCATGCCTTCTCTTGGCCCCCAACCGAGAATTAATAATAGTCTAA
Source organism: Platanthera guangdongensis (assembly GCA_039583875.1). NCBI lineage: Eukaryota > Viridiplantae > Streptophyta > Magnoliopsida > Asparagales > Orchidaceae > Platanthera > Platanthera guangdongensis. The sequence continues at coordinate 181,548,036 of CM077147.1, forward strand.
TATGATTCCCGAAATGCCCCCTCCTTGGGCTTACACAAGGAGGATCAAAATGTGCGTAATAAAAATAGAAACTGTATAAGGGTCATGTTGTCGCGCCATCGATATACGTGACTGAATGTGGGTCCCTAACAAAATTCTCTGACATAAGCACTCTGGTATGGTCCCGCGTAGGGGTTGACAACAGGAGGTCGTGGATGGCAAGCCTCTTCTCGTTCTTACATTGTATCTTTATTTTTCATTTATTTATCCTTCGAGCACTTTAAATCACATTATGTAGCCCGGGTGAAATGCAAAATGCAAATAATTTTGATATTTTGAGAATTTTTCCCTCTCACTATATATGTGAATGAGGGGCCTTGGAAGCATGATGAATGAAACCATAATTCTCTTTGCCTGATTGTCTTTTCCCCCTCTCATCTTCTTAAGTTAGAGCTAGGGTTTAGTAAGACTCCCCTCTCTGCACCTCTCTCGGTCAAGCTCAGCTCCTGTTGTATCTTCCGTCATTGGGAAGGCTATGTCAAGAAAAGGTAGAGACAATCATCTTCGAGATTTCTCCCTCTCAAAATAACGTGGTATCAGAGTCTACTCCTCCCCCACGTGCCTCTGCTTGTCTCCTCCACTCGCAAACCCGGCGGGATCTGTCTTCTCTCCAGCACAGCTCGCAAACCCCACGGGTTCCACTGGACAACTCTCATATGCACTCAGTTGCATACGAGCTCGCACGACCTCTTTTGAGTTGTTATGGCCGATCCTGTCGAGTTGCGCGTCACTGCCGACGACTTCGGCGTTGTCATCCACAACCGTACTCGCACCCAGAAGGCCGGTAACAATGTGTGATGATGCCCGATCCCCAAAAGCTCCTCCCCCGCGCCTGACTGCTGATGACACCTGACCATCGGCGACGACTCATCTATGCCTGATTCCTCTTAACCTTACTTCTAGCAGCTACAGTGCGGTCGTAGCTCATCTGCCAGCTCGTCGATCTTCCCACTGCTACCTTGAAAAGGGTTCACATCCATCTTATGTCGCTTCTACTGCTACCTCCTGAGGCCCACCACTCTGACATGGGCTTCCTAGCCCACTACCTCCGCTTCTACCACCTTGGGGTATCCCCCAAGCATGTTATGCGACCATAAATGAGGTTGGTATTACTCGTGTAGATTATGGAGGTCATGCAAAAGTTGATAACCATTCAAGTTAAAAACAAATATTCACGACACTGGCTTCCCGTATTGATGGTTGTATCTCCCCCCCAACCATCACACCACCCCATGACGAGTTCCAATTAGGTCGAGTCATCGTTCTTCATGCCCTTTGACAGCCACGTGCCTCGGTCCGCGGGAGACAATGTTACCCGTTACGTCAAGTTGGATGTTTCCTTATTTAATGGCAAGATTGATCCCCTGACCTGGATCACACACTATGAGCATCTTCGCCAACCTGTATATGTCATTGGGGATTGGATATGGTAGGCTTCCTTCCGCCTCATGGGTGCAACACAGTCGTGGTATGTCCATCTCGCATGACAGACCCCCAAGTTGTGCAGCCTTCAAACATTTTTGCAATCTATGTTTCGGCCCACCGCTCCGCAAAAATAAGTTGGGTAGCCTCGTCCCGCTCAAGTAATCGGGACTAGTAGATGATCACTTGAAAAACTTTCAGATGTTAATCGCACGTGTCCCTTCTACACTGCCAGAGAACCAAATGTTTATCTTCACTGTCAACCTACATGATCAGTTGTGTCTCGATTCGAATTTCAAGCCCAGCAGGACCTCACAGAGTCATAAGGGATGGGGAACGGGCCCGCCCGTTGATCGTATTGCCGATCCGACTCCGCGGTTGCGTCCGGAGGGTCGCCGCGAGTCGAAATGATATATTAGTTTATATATTTTGAGTATATTTTCATGGGTTTGATGGGTCCCCATCCGAACAATTCTGGACCGTTGGATATGATGGAGTTTATTATAAATAAACGCATTAGGGCTGCAGCCAAGGGATCGAGGGTTTGGGAAAGAGAAGCCGCCGGCTCCTTCCCGATTCCGTCGGTCACGCCACCGGTGCCGACGCCGGAGGCCCTCCTTGGTGCCGACTCCAAGAGAGGTTTGGATCTCCATCTCCGCACCCGCCATCTTCTCCATCCTCACAAACCGCCGGCTCCTCCCGGCGTCCCTGCTTCCGCAGCCACCGACGCAGCCGCCTCCAGCCGCAGCAGCCACCGACGCAGTCGCCTCCAGCCGCAGCAGCCACCGACGCAGTCACCTCCAGCCGCAGCAGCCACCGACGCAGTCGCCTCCAGCCGCAGCAGCCACCCGCAGTCTCCTCCAGCCGCAGCAGCCGCCCGCAGCCGAAATCCAGCCATCCCGCCGCCTTGTTCCTGCTGGAATCCCGCATCTAGCCCGCCGCCGTCGTCTCCCTGCAGATCCGGCCGGCCGCCGGCCCCTCTCTGCCCCGCAGCCTCCAGCGACAGCAGCTCCGGGGTCGTCGGGCTCCTCTCTGCTGCATTCCTGCAGCCGGCCAACCGCCGACCACCTCCGAAGGCTCTTCCCTGGATTTTTTTTGTCAAACCATAGTTGAGGTTTGTCATTACAGCATGCAATGATTTTTCATCACAATATGTAATGTAATTTGGTGTTTTGAGAATTTTATCGGATTTTGCCCTGCATCAATTGGTATCAGAGGCACTTGAAAGTTCTCTCAAACTTTTCAATCCTTCGCCTGTTCTCGAAAATCTTTGGCATACACCCATGACGCTCTCCTATTATTATGATTCTGATAATTCCGAGGATTATGATTCCTATGTTCCTCCCCCTTCCCTCCACTCAAATATCAATTCCTTGCGTACTACTTATTATGTGCATAACTCTTCATATGTCCCCTCCGTGGCATACCCCCCCTATGAATCGAGGCGCATTTCTCGTCAAGCCCACAATTCATATTCTCCGTCATCTACTACATATCCTTCAGTTCGTCATTACTCCTACTCGTATGATCGTCCGTCACCGTCCCTAAGAAAGAGACCTTCGGTTGCGCTTGGAAGAAACAAGCAAGCTACAATGGAAGAGAGTAAGCAGAGGAGGGAAAGGGACGAGAAAGAAGACGCCATTTGGGCAGGTTATGTGAAGAATTGGCGTGAGAATGATGCTAAGGAGATTTTAGAGCAGCGACGTAGGAGAGCAGCAGTCTTGATACAGTCTCACATCCGCGGGTTTATTCAGCGCCGATCCCTCAGGAAGATGGCCAAAGCAGTTCTCGTGATTCAGTCACGCATGAGAGGCTTATTACAACGACAGTGGTACCAGACAGTGCAGAGGGCTACTCTTATCGTTCAGAGATTTACCTGCCAGTGGATTAAGCGCAGACGGACATTCAGTCTGATGGTGTTAGTACCGCCCTATGATCCTTCGCGACGTCTGCTCACTTTTATGGACTTGTCGCAGTGGTTTGATTAGTCGTCTCTCAGCTCGGCTAGGGACCCTTTTTTGATGTTCGATAATGCCCCTGAGGGTAAATCAGTTGTTTTGGATATGAGCCCAGACTGGGTAGGACATGGTGATGACTTGTTGCGGTTTGATCAGATTGATTGGGACCCAGGAGTAAAGAGAGCCGCCCCCTTACCAGTTGCTACAGTTTTCCGTCCGATTCTGAGATTGAGGCCGCCACCCAAGCCTCCCAAAGGCAGCGATTATATTAATGGCAGCATCGCGAGACCAGCATCTGGTGCTGGACGTTTTGATCTGACGATTGGTGACAGTGGGAAACAGTGCAGACCACCCGCGAAGCCTCCCTGGAATTCCTAAAGATTTGAGGGCAAATCTTCTCCAACAAGGGGAGAATGATGGGGAACGGGCCCGCCCGTTGATCGTATTGCCGATCCGACTCCGCGGTTGCGTCCGAAGGGTCGCCGCGAGTCGAAATGATATATTAGTTTATATATTTTGAGTATATTTTCATGGGTTTGATGGGTCCCCATCCGGACAATTCTGGACCGTTGGATATGATGGAGTTTATTATAAATAAACGCATTAGGGCTGCAGCCAAGGGATCGAGGGTTTGGGAAAGAGAAGCCGACGGCTCCTTCCCGATTCCGTCGGTCACGCCACCGGTGCCGACGCCGGAGGCCCTCCTTGGTGCCGACTCCAAGAGAGGTTTGGATCTCCATCTCCGCACCCGCCATCTTCTCCATCCTCACAAACCGCCGGCTCCTCCCGGCGTCCCTGCTTCCGCAGCCACCGACGCAGCCGCCTCCAGCCGCAGCAGCCACCGACGCAGTCGCCTCCAGCCGCAGCAGCCACCGACGCAGTCACCTCCAGCCGCAGCAGCCACCGACGCAGTCGCCTCCAGCCGCAGCAGCCACCCGCAGTCTCCTCCAGCCGCAGCAGCCGCCCGCAGCCGAAATCCAGCCATCCCGCCGCCTTGTTCCTGCTGGAATCCCGCATCTAGCCCGCCGCCGTCGTCTCCCTGCAGATCCGGCCGGCCGCCGGCCCCTCTCTGCCCCGCAGCCTCCAGCGACAGCAGCTCCGGGGCCGTCGGGCTCCTCCCTGCTGCATTCCTGCAGCCGGCCAACCGCCGACCACCTCCGAAGGCTCTTCCCTGGATTTTTTTTGTCAAACCATAGTTGAGGTTTGTCATTACAGCATGCAATGATTTTTCATCACAATATGTAATGTAATTTGGTGTTTTGAGAATTTTATCGGATTTTGCCCTGCATCAATAAGTCTAGCATGTAACTAGGAGAAACCCCTCCTTAGGGAACCCGAAGGAAACAACCACGGAGGGAACGGGGGGCAATCGGCAGGAAGACAACCTACTTCTCATCTCAGTACCTTTTCCACCACACCCAAGGGAAAGGAATCCAGCGGTCCCCCGGTGATGTAAACAAATTTTGTTATTTTGAAAAGGAAAAATTGATAATCACTCCTGCCAAATATTAGCTCCTGAACAAGTGTTCGAACATTGGCCGAAAAAAATGATAGCATTTGTTAGTTTAATTAGAGAGCTAGCAGGCACACTATAAGCAATATTCTTGGCTTTAACTACCAATTTTGCACATAATAACCAGCAAACAAAAAGGGGTATAACACGTAGCACAATAACAATAATGGGAATGAGAAGATTAGCGAGCAAGCTTCAATTTTTGATCACTTAAGCTTTGCATAAACATGATAACAGGAAACAAGCAAGAAATTACCTGGGTTGAGACTTGACGGGCAATTACGACACAAAATTAGGTTCAAAGCAGTTGTAGGCCACGTATGAATGGATGGCAAAGAGATACTCAATTTGGTTGGATTCGGATGTATGAGAGATCAAAGGAAAAAGGGGTTTGGGTTAGGCTCGTGTGAAAAGATAGTCGACGGGATGGAGTAATAAGCATGGAGAAGGGGCGGTGATGGGGGAGGTATAGTTTATGTGGATCATCCGAGAGGAATGGGGTTGGCATAGTGGGAAGGAGGGGTAAATAGGTTACCGACTAGGGAAGGAAACCAGGAAACGACAGGGAGAATGGCGACGACAAAGACGATGAACAGAAGCGCGATCGGGATGGTCAGACGGTCACCAGGAAAGCTCGATCTGGATAGCAGAGGATCATGAGTGGTACGTTGGACGTTGTTCAATCTTGTGGAGGGCTCGCCAGTGCTAATCAGAGTCCTGGAAGAGAAAGTCGAAGGTTGGGTTTGACACTTCCCGTCGGAAACAAAGAAATGTCTCGTTTCCGATAGGATGCCTAGGTTGTCTATTGCTGAAGGCAAGCCTCTTTTGGATAGAAGTTGATGGTGCCTCGGACAACGATGAGTATGCTCAGATGACGAGAACCCTGCATCTCAGGCTAGAGGACAAGCTTGATCCATACAGGGGAGGTGATGTTATGGGCCCGCGTAGGGGTGACAACACACGAATGCATCTTCTCGTTCTTGCATTATATCTTTAATTCTCACATTTTTATCCTTTTACGCACTTAAAATTACTCACACACGATGTAGCTCGGGTGAGGGGAGTAATAGAAATATTTTGGGAACTTTTCATTCACACTATACATGTGAGTGAGGGCCTTAGAGGCATCAGAAATGAAACCATAAATCTCTCCTCTTGATCTTCTCTTTCCCCTCTCATCTTCCTAAGCTAGGGCTAGGTTAAGCAACACTCCCCTCCCCCCACCTCTCCTCTTCCTCTCTTGATCGAGCTCGGCTCTCATTGTATCCAAGGTTGTCATGATCAAAATCCTAGGTGGGACCATTTTGCGGGTTGGATAGGATCGGATCGAGGAACATAAAATCCTACAACATTCATAGTAAGACATAAAATATGAAATTGAATTCGGTATCATCCAATTACACAAGCAATCAACACAACAAACTATAAAACTAATAAATAGTTGAATAATTATATCAAAATTCAAAATAAATCAAATAAACCAAACTAAAAAATACCATAGCTCTAACTCTACATTAATAAATATAAAGTACACATAAAGTAATAATTTTTTTCAATGGACGGAAGGTCAATCATAAAATCATCAGTACAAATCCTTCACTGGTACATCGATCATATCCTCATTATCAAGTATCGTATTTTCTTCATCATCACAACTGACATTCTCATCATCATCTCATTCACCTTCACTAATACACTCAATAGTATTGAGGTCACTATATCTTATGGTGAGATCTTCGACTTCATCTAAAACAAGAGAATTTAATTAAAGGAGTGAAATACACAATGTAGTTAATTGCATATCTTTTCTATCTTGTCGTTCCATCAACTTCATATTGTACATTACAAAACACTAGATCATTCATTTTCTTTAGATACAAATGATTTCTTCATTTTGAATGCACCTATTATGATAATAAAAATTTATAAGAACACCCATACAAGAACCAATGTTACTTGTGAAAATATTTAAGTGCAATTGATTTTTCATCTCAAATGTACTCATTTGTGTTCATATCCAGAAGAGCTACATGTCAAATTTAAACTAGTTTTCTCCGTAAGAATCCTGCAAATCAGCTGTAAATTATAATATTTGAAATGTTTAACATGAAAATAACATGTTTATTGATTATTAATTAAAAATATCATAAACCAAAAATGTTTAACTCATAGCTCTTTTGTTTCTAGTTGATTTTGCAGAGTCTAACTCAAATAACCCCTTTGAATGTTTGAAATCATCCATCAGAATATTTTTTTTGTTCTCTCATCTTAGTTCGGAATCATTCGTTGGAGACAACTGTAGAACCCAATTTTTACTTCTGCATCTACCCTAAATGATGGGCTAAAGTGATGATGTGAGTTCAAATAATAAGTTGTGGCTTACAATGGCCTATGAAGTTGGTTTGCCCCTCTCAACAATAATGACTCATATTGTCTTTTATATACAATATAACACACAAAATAATCATTGCATGATAGCACATGAATCAAAACAAAATATAACACATAAATTTATAACAATTAAATTACTCTCTTGATGTTATCAAAATTGATTTGAATCTTTTACTTTGCTCTATTCTTCTGCTCATATATGACTTCAATCTTAGGACTCCCTAAATCAATCATTCTAAGCACTTTAATGACCGGAAGTGCTGCTTTCAAGCATACCGTAACATAAGACAAATTGACATGTATTCAAAACAATTTTTTGAACTGATTTCCCCTACTTTGAACCAATAAATATACTAGACTGTCATCTGACAGAGGTAAACATCATCATCAAACTACCTTTTAGTATAGTATGTGTAGAGAGAAGCGACAAAGAAGAAGGAAAAATAATATTTTATTAATCTTTCCAAATACTTTGTTCATCCATTACAAGTATTTGTACATATATATACACCCTAAGAGAACAATACATGGGTCTCTTAAATGAACCTTCCTTTACAATTTCTTTAACACTCCCCCACAAGCTGGAGCATACAAATTGTAGGAAAAAAAACTTGGACAAGAACTGAAGATACAGAGGTCGCGGTAGAGCATTAGAAAGAATATCAGCGATTTGTTATGTATCGGAAACATGCCTCAAGTCCAACTTCCTTAGTTGAATCTTTTCCCGAATAAAGTGACAATTGACCTCGATATGCTTGGTACGTTCATGGAACAAGGAATTTTTGGCAATAAGAATAACATCTTGATTATCGCAGAACAAGATGGCAGGAGAGGAGAGTTTGACACTCGGATCTCCCAGAAGGCTTTCTAATCATGTGAGTTCAGAGACGACAGATCGATACTCAGCTTCTACAGATGAGTTTGACACCCAGATTGGGGTTGAGCGGCAGCAGACAGGATCGATCGGCACAGGATCGATCGGCATGGGATCGATCGGCACGGAGAGACGGGATCGATCGGAGCCGATAGGATCGATCGGAGCCGACAAGATTGATCGGCGGAATGGGATCGGAATCAGGGCGAGCGGGATCCGAACGCCGATCGGGTGCGGAAGGAGGAAGACGATCGATGGAGTCGGGATCGGAACACTGCAGTGCGCGCTGGAATCGGCTAGGGTTGGGAACCTCGCTTTGATACCATGATAGGAGAAAAGGTTGTCATTGTATTCACAAGGGGGGTATATATAAGTACATAGGAGGGTGTTCACAGCACCCATGGTGAGCATAAGACAACTCTACTACACAGTAAGTATACTACACCTAACAGATATTACATAATGTTTTAACAGAATCACATTAGAAAATAAGTAAAAGTAACTTTGACTTGAATAAGTGATTTTTTTAGCAGGAAAAAATGAAAAATATACATCACTGGTTCTTCAGAGACCCAATCCATGCATATCCAAAATTTCAAGTTTTCATGAATAAGTAAATGGAAAAACATATGGAAATGGGAATTAATGTTTAGTCTAGATACTTCCGCCTAAGATCAATAACCAAAGACAAGAAAGACCTGATTTAGGATGAGAGCATGATCTTGGAGGCAAAATTAAAAAATGACTGCTCCAAAATGAAACTCTGATATTGAAAGGGGATTAACAAAACCTCGTGTTCCATTAAATAAGAGGGACAGAAATTGAACGACTCAAATACATTTGATAAACCTATTTTAGGATCATTACCACCAGAGTTTTTTTCTTTTAAATATAGTATAGATATGCATGGCATTAGATACTAACTTTGAATTCAAACCCTAAAAAGCTAAAACACACATTCTCAAAACTCCCTTAGAATTGATTTCAATCTACAAGTTTAAACAAAACTAAAAATATGACTTCAACCTACATAGGAATCGATTTCAACCAAATCCCACCAATAGAAAAGCAACCTTTTTGTATGCAATGAGTTCCTTACAGAGCCTAACCACATAGCTTATATTTCCTACAGAAAAATCTTTTGATCAAAATTTATTACAGGCAAAAATTAAAATACAACTTCAGAATTCAGCTAATCACTATAAATGGAAATTCAATCTAAACATGGCAGATGGCATAAAAAGCTATATTGGTAATAACCTGAACGAGCCTACGTGGACCACCCCCAAATGAGCGATTATACTTCTCAATGTTTTCCAAAACATGGGTAGCTTCTGATTCATGTCGTTGACTCTGTGCAAGCTCCGTAGGTATCAACAAAGTTATAAAACGACGACATATTGGGCATTTACACGGTCCAAGAGCAGATCCATGATGCCATACACGCATAATACAACTCCCTGAAATTACAAGCCCAATAAACAAAATAGGTAACCATTACTCTCTTTTCAGAAAAAACTGCGAAAAGAAACCTAATGGCCAACAGCATTACAACAATAAAGAAAATAACAAGATCCTCATTGCAATTACAAGAGGTAAAAAAAACTACCAGTAGCATACTTTTCTCAACCATATTCATTAAGATATTACTCAGTGATAGTGAAACTCCAGGATGAACGTATAGTACACATTTATCTACAATCTTATATTAAAGACAAAAAGAAAATAAAAAATTAAAAATTAAATAAGTGATGGGGATCACAAATCAAAAGCCCGCACAAGTCTAAATATGCAGGAGCTGGTGATAGGATTGTTGTATAGGTAACCTGAGGCGATAATCGCGTTTAGAGAGACGACTGAGTGTTTTTATGTTTTTTATATTTCTATTTCATGAAAAATTAGTGATTTTGGACGGTCAAGGCCATTTGAAGTGTAAGTGGCCTCTTTGCCTATAAAAAGGAGTCTAATCATTCCAGGCATCACAGATTTTGACATAAATGATGGACTCTCGAAGTTTCGCGGTCGTCCTACGGTGTTGATTCCGCGAATCATTAGTGTCAAAACCAAGGCAACTACCTCAACTTGCATAACTATATAATAACTACTCATTTTCACTCATAACCGCTCAAAACTACCCATAACAACCACTACTCGGTCATCTAATGCCATAACCACCCATTAACTTCCCCTTCCAGTAACACACAATTCTCGATTTCCTAAACAGCTGAATCATCCTTTTCATCCTTGTTAACAGTCCTAGCAGAATTCAAGACCTAGCCCATGTTCCCTGCATTCCGACCCACAAAATAAATGCCAGGGCCTCCAACTTTTGCATTCCTGTCACAGTAAATCCACCCCTGCACTCCTGCCCCTCTTCCCCAACAAACCGCCCATTCCTTCTTCTATAGAACCTCATTTCCATGGCAAATAGTCAGCCCACTACTATTCAAAGCAGGCCCCTTTAATATCCCTTAATTTCTCATTCCAGCAACTTGCCTAAGGCTGAAATCCCATCCCCACTCTTTCATGCACTCTAGAACTCCAATTCCCTGCAGCAGACCAATTTCCTCCCCACAACTCCTCGGCCACCTACAACTCCCAGGCCACCTACAACAGCCCAGTCCACCCACCAACATCCCCCGGCCACACTCCAACAGCTCGTGAACACCTGGCAACAGCCCCAACCACCCTCCAAAATCCCCTTGCCACCCCCAACAGTCCCCCGGGTTAATTGTTGGCTCAGATTCCATCTAGCCAGAGTCCGTTCAACATTACACCCTCTAAGTCCTCTATGTATATTTGTAGTGTGATTTTTTTTCATTTGTTGTTTACTTGGGCGTAAATGCGAAACTTGAATCTTAGCGAGACACTTTAGAAAAGAAGGGTTTTAGGTTGAGCATGACAGACGGAGTATATGGAGCTTAAATTTAATAGTGCAAGAAGGGTGGATGACTCCGTCATTAAGTTGGGTGACCAAGATATTTCTCGCAGTGAGTGCTCTAAATATCTGAGATCGATGGTTCAAAAGGATGGAGGTGTTGATAAAGATGAGATACATAGAATCCAAGCATGTTGGTTGAAGTGGAGAAGCGTATTTTGGATCTCATGTGATTGTAAGGTAACATTAAAACTTATGGGCAAGTTTTATCGTACTGCAATTAGACCAGTGAATCAGTGATGCTCTACGATTTTGAGTGTTGGGCACTGAATTATGTACATGAGCAAAAAATGGAAGTTGCGAAGATGAGAATGCTTAGGTGGATGTGGACACACAAGAATTGATAAAATTAGGAATGAATGAATCAGGGATAAGACGGGAGTGACACCAATTGTAGAGATGCAAGAAGCTCGATTAAGATGGTTCGGACATGTACAAAGGAGACCACTAGAATCACCTGTAAGACATTGTGAGAGTTTAGCCACAAGGCATGTTAAACGGGGGAGGGGTGGACCAAAAAACTTGGAATGAAACTATAAGGAAAGACATGATGTACTTAGGCATCAGTGAGATTATGACTAAAGATATGGTACAATGGCGACAAAGGATCCATATAGCCGACCCCACAATGGTGGGATAAAGGCTTGAGTGTTGTTGTTGTACTTGTTGTTTACTTGGGTGGAAACTATTATGGTCCCACGTGGGGGGTAATGATGCATAGTAGAGAATGGTGTGCATCATCTTTTTTTGCATTGTATATTTACTTCTCGCAATATATCTTCTTTTCGAGCACTATAATTTACTCACATATTATGTAGCCCGGATGAGGGGCAAACTGAAATATTGTGGAACATTTTCCACTCAATATATATGTGGGTGAGGCAACCTTGGAATAGGGAGCATGAATTAAAATCTAATCTCTTCTCTTGTTTCCTCCATCAGCACCTATCAGCGCCCTTCAGTTGACGTCCCACCTAAATCAGGAGCCCGGATTGCCACGCACGGGAACAATCGAGAGCTCATTTACCGCATCTACCGTCAAAGACGGCAATCGCGTGTTGCGGACCCCATCTCGACTAATTTCTACTTGAGATCCATTCCCGCAACGGACCCGGCTTTTTCGCAGCCCGCACTGCACCTTCAAACGTTGAATCCACTGATGTCACTACCTGTTCAACCCACTGACACTGACATCAACACTTCCAATGCAAGTGAACCGCATTTTCCTAGGGCTTTCCACCGTAACTCCTCCCTTAGATGGTCGACCAACACACACCAACCTTCAAAGGGCTTTCCAGCCATCCTACACCACTCCTACGCTTCTGGCACTACCACCCGAGTACCTAGCATTCTGAAACAAGTTTCCCAATTCTCGACCTCAACGTCAACCACCTCTGAACAATCGCAAAGCACGTCTAGCGACCATGTATGAAGACAGTCTTACCCTTACGCAAGTTATGTCAGCACTGTAAAAGTTGTTGGCCATCCAAGCGCAACAACAGGTCACATTCACACACCCTGGCCGCCCCCCTCAATGAATGTATCTTCTATCCCAATTGTTACACCACCTTGCGACGAGTTCCAATCAGGGCGGGCCATAGTAAGTCGTGCACTTCAATTTTCACAGCAATAGGTCTGTGAGAGAGTGTTTCAAATGACAGGAAGCTGGATTTTACCATGTTTGAAGGCAAGAGTGGCCCTCTAGCCTGGCTCACACACTATAAGCAGTGCTTCGCCAACAATCTCATGTTGTTGGAGGACTAGATAGGGTTGTCTTCCTTCCACCTCATGGGCTCAGTGTAGTTATGGTACGTCCAGCTTGTGCAAGAGAAGCCAAATTTAAATTGGGAGGCCTTCAAACAGTTCAGCAATATGCACATCAGATCACATCTCTGCAACAATCTGACCTCTTATCTCTGAAGCAATCGAGGCCCATAGATGATCACTTAGAGAGTTTTAAGATGTTACAAGTATGCGTCCATTCTATACTGTCGGAACATCAAGTGCATATATATATTGTCGGCCTGCATAATTGACAACATCACGATGTAGAATTTCAAGCCCCGTGGGACCACAGCACAACCATGACCATGGCATGTATCTGTGAGAAACTTCCCCTCGTTAACAACTTGTATGGTAGCCACCACGACGGGAACAGGGGCAGTAGTCGAGAGGACAACCCTTCTTCTCACCCTAGTAGATTTTCCACTGCACAGAAGGGCAAGGATTATAGCATCACCCCATCCATTAAGTTACTTTTCCTAAGCAAAATAGCGGAATGGTATTAACAAGGCTTTTGTTTCAATTACGACAACCCATATGCAGCAGGACGTAGGCGCAAGCATATCTAAAGGCTAAATGTTGACGATCCCCCAGACAATAATGACAAGGATATCAGGAAGGACAGATCCTTGCACCCTTGACCTCCCAAGCTTGAGGACAAGTTCGATCCGCACTAGGGAGGTGATGTTATGGGCACACGAGGGGGGTGACAATGCATGGCCACGAACGACGTGTATCCACATTATGCATTGTATCTTTACTATCTTCTTCTCGTGCACTTTAATTTACTTACATATTATGTAGTTCGGGTGAGGAGCATAACTGAAATATTGTGGAACGCTTTCCTCTCAATATATATGTGAGTGAGGGGTCTTGAAATAGTGAACAAGAATTAAAATATAGTCTCTCTGCATAGTCTACTCTCCTTCCTCTAATCTTCTTAAGTATGGTTTGGGTTTGGGTTTGAGTATCCCCGCTTCATCTTCCTCTCTCGGTCAAGCTCGGCTCTCATTGTATCCTCCACCAGTAGAAAGGCTAGTTCAAGGAAGGCTCAAGAGGATCCTCCCCAAAACTTCTCCCACTCACGACCATGCATCCGCTTGCAATTGGAAACACATAATAGAAACATGCACTTGTGGATGTTAGAATGTGTGTGTTTGCCTTTGATTTGTTCTTGCTAAGAATTTAATTGAAGGCATATAGTCTTAATTTAATATGAAATTGTTGGCTTAATTTATTGCTCTAATCTTAAGTATAAATACATGCAGATACTTTTTAGTGATAATTGCAATTAAGTGTCGGATATACTAGCATGTGCATCCCATCATTCTTGATTCTCATGACACGTCACTATCATCACTTTGCTAGGGTTTCTCAAGGTGTGCATTCATCCATCATCAACAAGCTAAAAACCAATTCCATAGATCATAGGAGAAAGGTAGAGAGTCCAAGGAAACATCAAAATAGTTAGTCTATGCCTTTCTTCTTTCCATAATTATTTGGATTTATTACAGTAATGTTAGAACTAATGTATCCAGCCTAAAACCAACTAATTTAGGTGGATGGTCCAACATCTTACATTCTTATATTAGGTACACAAGATTATATGAGTTCCCCGGCGTGGGACTATATTCCCAACGCATCACATAATGTGTATGAGTTTTAGCCTCTAAAATTGAACTTTTAGTTGGGTGATATGGATTCGGCCATTAGTCGTAACCTGCTTGATACCATGTTAAAATATATGTATCCAAACTTAAACAAATATTGGTTTAGATGGAGTAGGCCCATGATTTATATTAAGAACGCAAGGCTACATGAGTTCCCTGACATGATAATATATTATGAAGTAGCAATATTTTTTGAATAATGTTCTAACTAAAGGTAGACCCCATAGTTCATCATACTTAGCATGAGAATAGAGGTGAATGTGTAATTAGTTTTGGAGATAAGCCATAGTGTGCACAGGTATCAGGTATTACCCTTTCTAAGCGTGGCTGATATTAAAACAGACCTGAATCATAATTATCTTATACCTAATCTAATAACGTACAAGACATCATTATTCATTTTATGATATAATTATTTACAATAGAGATATATACAACGGTTCCAGCTGCTAGCATACTAAATTATAGTCCATCCTTTAGTAGGAATCTAAAGTTTGAGATGGCTGTCAATACTTTTACCATAAATCAAAGTGGTTATGTCTAGAATAATTCAATTTAAATGTTAGATCGAGAAGTATCATATCCCCCATATGTTACAACAACAACACTCAAGCCTTTATCCCACTATAGTGGGGTCGGCTATATGGATCCTTCGTCACCATTGTGCCCTATCTTTTGTCATAATCTCACTAATGTCTAAGTACATCATGTCTTTCTTTATAGTTTCATTCCAAGTCTTTATTGGTCTACCCCTCCCTCGTCTAACATGCCTAGTGACAAGACTCTCACAATGCCTAACAGGTGCCTCTAATGGTCTCCATTGTACGTGTTCAAAACATCTTAGACGAGCTTCTGGCATCTTCTCTGAAATTGGTGCTACTCCTATCTTATCCTTGATACTTTAATTCCTAATTTTATCCAATCTCGTGTGTCCACACATCCACCTTAGCATACTCATCTCCGCAACTTTCATTTTTTGCTCACGTACATAATTCACTGCCCAACACTCAGAACCATAGAGCATTGCGGCTCTAATTGCAGTACGGTAAAATTTTCCCTCAAGTTTTAGTGGTACTTTACGATCACATAAGATCCCTGACGTGTCTCTCCACTTCAACCAACCCGCTTGGATTCTATGTGTCACATCTTTATCAATACCTCCATCTTTTTGAATTATCGATCCAAGATATTTAAAACACTCACTACGGGAAATATCTTGATCACCCAACTTAATAACGAAGTCATCTGTCCTTCATGCACTACTAAATTTAAGCACCATATACTCCGTCTTTGCCCTGCTCAATCTAAAACCCTTCTTTTCTAAAGTATCTCGCCAAGATTCAAGTTTTGCATGTACACCCTTGCACGTCTCATCAACCAAAACGATATCATCCACAAAAGATAAACACCAAGGTATTGCTTGTTGGATATGTCTGGTGAGCTCATCTAAGATAAGGGTAAAGAGAGAAGGTCTTAAAGCTGAACCTTGATGTAATCCAACAGTAATAGGGAATTCATGTGTTAATCCTCCAGATGTCCTCACCCTTGTCACTGAATTTGTATACATATCTTTGATTATGTCAATATATGATACATTTACACCTTTCTTTTCAAAGACTCTCCATAAGATCTCTCTTGGAACTCTATCATAAGCCTTCTCAAGATCAATAAACAGCATATGCAAATCTTGTTTTCTTTCTCGATAGTTGTCAATGAGTCTCCTCAAGAGATGTATAGCTTCCATGGTCGACCTCTCTGGCATGATCCAAATTGATTCTCCGAGAAGTTAGTCTTTCGTCTTAATCTTCTTTCTATTACTCGTTCTCATAGTTTCATGGTATGACTCATCAATTTAATTTCTCTGTAATTAACACAATTTTGTATCTCTCTTTTATTTTTATACAAAGATACCAAGATACTTTCTCTCATTTATTCTTATCCACCATATGTTAAGTTGATAAAATGAAAATTGATTGTCTGCACTAAAGGGGAGTGGATAAAATGAAAATTGATTGTATGCACTAAAGGGGAGTGGATAAAATGAAAATTGATCGTCTGCACCAAAGGGGATAGGTCACAGGCATTGCGAACATATTGTTATGATTAGTTTATTTAAATGGAAAATGGATATTTAAATGGTATATAGCTGATGATGTGGCATATCTAGATATTTCCTTATTCAGATTGTGTGGCGGGTTGAGAATTCCACCTATTCTTGCTGGCCAATTCCTCTAGGGTTTATAGTCTTTTTGTTCCCTCTATAGAAGTTGGTGGTTCTATTTCCCTTATTTGAGGTTGGCAGTTTTGTGTTTGCCTAACTCTTCTTCATGGCTAGCAAGTCTGGTTCTTCCTACCTCCTCCCTTCCATGTATACTTCCTCACACCTGTATCATTATTCTTCAACAATTGTTGATTCATGTTATTATTTGAAGTTAGTTTGATTGTTCTTTGGTCTGGTTTGTCTGGGGTTTTGGGACTGATTTTGATGTTTATTTAGGTAATTTAAAGGCATTGATTTGGACGCAATTGTTTGAGAAATCCTCTACTTTCCTTTAAAATCTTCCTCAGTTTTTCTTTGGTTTTAGCATTGAATAGATCTAATCCTAAATAGTAAGTCCCTACTCTAAATCTTTATAGATAAAGTAATTACCTTTGTGAGAGATTATTTGAGTCTTATTGTGAGCGAAAATATGGTATGATGTGTATTTGACAATAAAGGAATATATTGTGTGCAAATACACATCCTTGTTTTCCTCAACAAGAAGGGTCTGTCACGGGCAATTGAAATGAGCAATTTCGAATAATGTAACACTTGAACCTTATTATATAAGTAATGAAATTAAATTTCCCCGATGATGATAAAATAAAAGTCAGTGTCAAGAATTTGTGGGAATGTTCCATCGCTCATTTTTGCATATTTGATTTCGACGACTATTTTTAGCAATGAACTTTTGGAACGGACTATTCACTGATGCTTAAATTTTTGACAAAAATTTACAGTGATTTTAAATTTATATGGTGGCCTTGGATTTGCTTATTATGTATGGCTTACTGTGTACTTGGCTAAGTCCGGTTGTGGTATGATTAAGTGGCTGGGTTCATTTATAATAAGATGGTTTTAGTTAAATTAAGAAGGATTATGAATGTAGGTTCACAAAAAGCGGTTCAGGCTCTGGATAAATAGAGAATCCTCAGCGCATCCCCTCTTCAGCGCGTGAGATTTCCTATCTCGCTCGTAGCTTCCAGTCGACGCTAATCATGTATCTCCCTTTATCTCACGCTCTCTCAGCAAGGATTTCGGTGTTGTAGACGTATCTGCTTTCGATTCCTTCCACTGACATGATCAGAGCAAAATGAGCCCTGATCAGCCAGTGTTGTAGACATACTCTATGAAGGGTTCCTTTAATTCCATAGTGCCCACAAAATAGCCTAGACTGAGCCTTTATCATTAATTTATCTTTGATTTGCCATTATCTGGGAATGTATATTTTGTGTTTGTAAATGATATAATTTTCTTGTTGTTTCCATTCTGGATAGGCTTGAGGTTCTTGTTTTATTCTTTGAATGAATTCATCATTAGTATAGTCATGTGTCAATCCTTCCATTAGGGAGGAGGTTGGAATGGAGATCGTATTGAGGCTCTTAGGGAAAGAACTCTCTTGAATTTTTGTAATTAGGGATAAAGTATCAGTTGCTTGGTTATGCTTTCCTGATTTATATTTTATTATTAAATCATATCCTAGCAGCTCAAAGAGAATTGTATGTTGTTCGGGTGTCTGAATATTTTGGGTTAGCATATGATAAATGCTTTGATGACAAGTTGGAATGATAAATTGGTGGCCTGGTAAATATTGTCGCCGTTTAGACATTGCGGACGTAACTGCAAATATTTTTCTAATATAAGTGGACTTTTGTTGCATTAATGATAAGATTTTTTACTGAAATACGTGACGTTTTCTTTTGTTGCATAAGGACAGACCCTAGTCCTGTTTCGGAAGCATATGTTTCTATTATAAAGGTCTCTTTAGAATTAGTAAGGGATAGAATTGCATAAGAAATTAATTTTTGCTTAAGAATCGCATATGCTTCCTGGGTTTTATAATTCCATTGAAAAGAAAAAAAATGAAGTAATTGCGTTAAAGGAAAAGCAATCTTAGTGCAATTTTAATAAACTTTCTATAATATCCGATTAATCCCAGAAATGCTCTTATTTCTTTTTGATTGGTCGGGGCCAGAAATTACTCAATGGATTCAACAGTATTTTTATTTGGGATCACCTCTCCTTTTCTGATGGTGTCCTAGGAACTCTATTTATTTGGAAAGAATTTTACATTTGGATAATTTAACTAATAATTGATTATCTTTTAATATGCTCAAGGTGATTTATAAATGCTCGAAGTGATCTTTTTGGAGGGGATAAATATTAGTATATCATCAAAGAATATCACTATAAAATTTCAAAGATGGCTGGAAAATGGTATTCATAAGCGCTTGAAACATAGATGGGGCGTTAGTTAATCCGAATGGAATTACTATGAATTCGTAGTGTCCTTGATGTGTTCGAAATGTAGTCTTATGTATATCGGATTTTGCCATTCGAATCTGGTGATAACCAGATCGTAAATCTAGTTTTGAAAAAAAATTGTATCGTATATAACTCATCTAGTAATTCATCAATAGTTGGGGTCGAAAGTTGTCTTTGATTGTTATCTTATTAAGAGCTCTATAGTCTACACAGAATCGTCATGTTTCATCTTTTTTTCATACTAAGAGGACTGGGGAGCTAAAAGTTGAAGTACTGGTTCTAATTTGCCCATTTATAAGCATTTCTTCTACCTGACGTTCTATTTCATTTTTCTGGTGATAAAGATATCAAAACGGTTGGAGACTGGGCACAGTCAAGTCTAAGATCAAATTAATCTTATGATTTATGGTTCGGTTAGGTAGTAGTGAGGTGTGTTCTTTACATAATTTTGAATATTACGTTAATAATTCCCAAAACGGGGATGGCAGATTAATTCCAAAATTGAAAAGTGAAACTCCAGTATTACTGGGTAATGGAGCTTCTTTTGTTAATAAAAGACAGTGATGCGGGTTTTAAGGTCAGCATCCCCATAA
Source organism: Platanthera guangdongensis (assembly GCA_039583875.1). Lineage (NCBI taxonomy): Eukaryota > Viridiplantae > Streptophyta > Magnoliopsida > Asparagales > Orchidaceae > Platanthera > Platanthera guangdongensis. The sequence goes on from CM077147.1 coordinate 181,567,741, forward strand.
GCTGCGATGATGATATCTAACCAGCTTTGGGTATTATTTGTATGCCCCACTAAATTCACTTGTACTTGAGCCCCTTGATATGAAATAGTAAAATTGGCATTTAGACTGTTGTGACAGACCCTAAAGTTCTCAACCATTGTTGCCCCAATATAGAAACTGTGTCCGTCAATTTCTAGAACATATATGTGAACAATATAAGGTATTGGTCTGTATGAGCAGTGGGATGTCCTTACATTTTCCAATTGCAGCGCTCGGTTGAGCCTTTACCCATAAATACTAGGAATTCCAAGAATCTATGGATTGGAAGTTTGAGGAATGTTGCCATCCTAATTGAGATGAAATTATGTATACTGCCTCTGTCTATGAATAATTCGAGAGGTTGATTATTAATGTATCTGGTAAATCTTAGTCCATGGTCGAGTATCGTCCCAGTAAGTGCTTTTAAACAAATAATGGTCGTAGGATCGTCATCTTCGGGTAGTAATTCATTCACATTTCTAATTCTATATTTTTTTATTCTTTTGTTCCTCCTAAATATAGAAGGGCTCTTTTGTCTTTGCATTTATGACCGTCATTATAGCGCTCGTCTCAATTGTAGCAGAGCCCTTTTTCTCGTTTGGCTTAAAGTTCTGTTGGGGTTAACCGTTTAATCGGAGGTAGTTTATGATTACTCTGGTTACTATAATTTTTATTAGTTTCATAAGTTGGTCCGGAAGGAGTTCTTGGATAAAGACTTCTAGCCTTAAAGTCATCAAAATTTTGGCCCTCGCATGTCCTAGCTATGGTCTATGTGTCATGGATTTTTGTCGGGTCGTTCAATTAATACAAAACACCTAATATTTGGTTTTAATCCTGACACAAACATATCTGTGACGAATTCTGGGGATAATCCTGGTGCTTTAGTGATTAATTCTTCGAGTTCTTTTTGTATGCTAGAACCATTGAAGTTTGTTGAAGTTTGGATAGTATGTCACAATGCCCACAGGTTTAATATATAATGAGGGACCAAATCTTTTTTGAATTGCATCGATGAATAAGGTGAATGATAGGGTTGGATGGTCCTTTAATATCTCTTGATACAATTTAGATGTAGATTTATATAATCAGTAAATAATCTTGCGTGTGGATATTGTTATATTAAATATATATTTGTAGTTCATACAACCAATCGGTTGGATCTCACTCAAACAACTGAGGGCATTGAATATCAAAATTCACAGGTGGAGTAGAAACAACTTGGATTCCGATTGATGTTGGGGATGGTCCAAGAATTTTATTTCATGATTGCATGGGACCGGAATCTGGTGGACGATGATGATTATTCTAAGTTTCCCCAATTTCTGGTGGACAATGGTGTTGATTCTGAGTCCCATGTTCCATATATGTTTGTAAGTTGTCAAACTGGGTCATCATATTGTGTCGTAAGGTTGCAATTTGATCAGCAATTTGGTCTGATAATTGATCCTAGTTTGCAGAAATTGTTGTGTGAGAAGATTCTTGTTAGTTTGTATTTTTGTGGTGAATTGTTGTTGGATTTGCTGAGTTATTTTCTCCATTTTCGTCAAGATTCTTTGTTGTAGATCTTCCATTTGTATAACTCAATGATTTTGTTTTGTCAGGAGGGTTGTTTTGATTTCTGCTATCTGGTGTAGCACATCCTTTGATCTCATTCCATCACTCATCCTCATTCTTCAACGGCGATTTTCTCTCAACGAGAGTACCAAAATGTTGCAATTTCGCCAGATAAATAGTTCTAAACAACAGGAAGAAGGCCAAGAGGGGCGGCAGGAGAGGAGGGAGACGAAGTTGAGAGAGACATTAAGAGGAATTTAAATGAGATTATCATAATTTTCTTCTTAATGTCTTGTACAATGTGATGAGTTTAAATAGCCGGATAAACGACCGTTAAACATCAAGATATTTTACAGTTTTTTTTTACAAAATAAAATGGCATAAATGTTGATCCCCTGGATTGATTTGGAATCGCGGGCAGTGATCTGGAGTCTTGAAAATAGATGAGCAATCCTGACCGTGAATAGTGATTTATTGACATATATTCATAGTTTGATAGATGGCAGTTGGCAGTATCCTGAGCGTTGTATTAAAGTAAAGAAGCTGAGACCGTTGATGTAGAACCCTAACAAGGCCACATGGCAACACCATAACCGGATGACCAAGGCTCCCCTTCGTGAACAAGGCGGCGAGTATTCCTATGAAATTTGAATCCTTGTCTAGAGTATAGAGTGGATCAATGGCTTAAATCTTAGATTCTTGGTCCTTCGATAACAATTATGTGAAAGTTTCCACTTAATTTTTTATGCATGGAAAGGGTAATTAGCAAGATGCACCCGCAAATTACAGGGTTTTGACAAAATGCATCTCAAATTATTAAATATTGCAAAATGCACTCTCCAATTAGAAAAATACTGGCAAAATGTACCCTCACAAGGGCACAAAATGTCGGCCGTTTTCTAATTAGGGGTGCATTTTGCAATATTTAACAATTTAGAGTGCATTTTACCAAAACCTTACATTCCAAGAGTGCATCTTGCCAATAACCCGTTTAGAAAATCCAATAAACTTGGTTGTTCAAATTTGACTCGACAGATTCCCCCTATCATTATCAGCACACTACAAAAAAGTTTCTGTAGTGTCAAAAGTTGCAAGTCATTCCACCCATATCAAAAGAGCCTGTGTTTTTCCCCACACCAGAGATACCATAAGATCAAACACGAATAATAGTCCACCAATTCCCCTTTCATGTCATTCCTCATTAGTTAACCCAAAAGCATGGAACAAAAAAACTGACAAAAAACCCCCGTTGACCAATGTCAAGCCGATCCACACAGTCAACCACCGTCGTCCCCAATTCAGATCAACCAGCACATATAATTTCACTTTCAAAGAACAATCGGAAACAATACAAAAAACATCAATTGACATAACAAAAAAAACAAGATTATGCGCCATCAAATGGAGTGGTCTCCGTGCTAAGAAAGCAATCAACGCAGTATTAAGTAAGAGGAAGAGGGTTTCGGATGGAGAAAGTGAAGCCGGATAAAGATTGGGATTGAAATTAGTTACCGCAAAACCAGTGGGAGCAGTTCGCCTGGCATGGCAACGTGAATCTGTCGTGGCAGACGGAGCAGACGTCGTTCTCCGGCGGTGAAGCCATTGCCGCCTGCTCTCCCTCGCTGTGTGAGCCTCTTCGGCTTCCCCTTTCTTGGCGCTCCGTTCCGGCGAAGGGATTTCCGGCGAAGGGATTTCCGGTAGGCCCTGAAACAAGGCTGCTTCATTCAAATTAAAGTGCTCTAGGCACTTTCCACTCCCAAAAATACATAATATTTGACATTTTGGATAATAGATTAAAATTTTAGGGGTATTTTCGTCCGGGCAGCAACAAAAATTTGAATGAGAATGGTTTTGCGCCAAACTTCAACACATGCATGTGTCTCCTTCACATCTTTGTTGTTGCCTCGTACAGGATTCACAATCTGGACGAGAACGACTTTGTCTTGCCATTTCAAGTTTGAGGTGAGGGGTTGTTCTATGGCGAGAAGCTTGAGGTTGATTGTCTTTAATATGTCTATGTCGTTCACACAGAGGAGCATTGTTCTGTTGACAAACTGCTTTTTGATTTCGGTCGCACCGAGTAGCGAATCGTGGTCGAAGGATGGTGTGGGGGACAGAAATATCGCTGAAATTTTGGCATAAGGTGCAAAGTGTCAAAGATTATATATTTTGTAGATACAAAGTGTCCGATTTAAACTTTCATGGTGCAAAATGTCAGAGCCCCGTATTTTGGGGGTCCAAAAAGACAAAAAAACCTTATGTTCTTTTACTCGTCATATTTTGCATTTTCCCGTAAATACAAAAAAGCCTTGCGTGCCCAAGACGGGTTTGGGCTCCCTGGTCCCAGGCTTTTTTGCTACCAGGCCCAGGCTGAGCTCGGGCCTTGGTAAAAGAAGGGGGCATGATTGAGCCTTTTAGATTGGGCTCAATCAGGCCCCAAATTAGCCCAAATGTTGTCGGCTAGCATTAAAATGTTGACAATGACAAACTCAACATTTAATGTTGGCTGCTAGCATTGGCGGCCAGATTATGTTGAGCGGCCAGCATTAAATTGTTGGCCGCCCATCAGGCTTTAATGCACAAGTGGGTAAGGGTCTGGCCCGAGCCAGGCACCGGGATGGGCCTTGAGCACATATGGGGGTCTGTCGAGCCATCTTTGGGCCTGACCCAAGCCTAACTGGGCCCAGACCTAATCGGACTCAGACTCGGGCAAACCAAGGCCAGACAACCGGGCCCATGCCAAATTTACACCTCTATGTAGGATTTATTTGGTGGGGTGGTTGGGAGGGCACAGATCTCATCTGCGCTGCGGAACCGCGACCTTTTTCAAGGTTGAGAGCGGCCGGGCAAAGCCCCGTCGCCCGACCGCAGTCCCGCCAAACGGGCGGAAACTGAGGCCAGGCGGTTTCGTTCGTATGACTGGCGCGTATCTGCGCAACTCAACGAATCTTTAGTCCACTAACTCATCTCGTGATAGAAATAGGACGATCCTATATGCAGCTCATTTTTCGACCATGTGCAGCCCGAAGATAAATGCGGGACAAATTAAAAAATCATAGAAAGATGTGAACCCATATAGGCCTTAGCTTTCACAAAATGGTTATAAAACTGCATGGTATGCACAAAGCTGAAGTCAGTTTGCATAGAGTTATTGCATAAGCAAAAAATTTCAAAAACATATTATCTTAACCCAATTGATTGTATGAATTCTATCTCAGCCTCAAAAATTTGTAATTGAACCCCTAGATTAAACCGTAGATGAACTCCTAGATGAAACCGTAAATAAACCCCTCGATAAAGATGTAGATGAACCCGGAGATGAAACTACAGATGAACCCCTAGATGATTGTAACGCCCCTGATTTTTCGATGTGTATTTTAATTTATTTAGTGACGTATTTATGACGTCAGAGCATTACGTTGACGAGTAGTTGTTATGTATCGTTGCTGGAGCGTGACTGTTGCTCATTTAGTACCTGAGATTTTGACTTAGATGTTTAGATTTGCTAATTTCTGGTGTATTTTTGAGATATCCCTTGCGAGTCGGGTTTGTTTTGGAACTCGGTGGAGCCTTTTTGGGATACTTGGTGTTATGACTTCAGGGAGTTTTACCCGAGTTTGGTTTGTCGGATTTCGATTCTGACTTCGTCATTGGATTCGTAGCGTCGATATTTAGCTACGGTGTGAATTTCGTAAGATTTCGAGTTGTTTTGAGTTTCGGGTCATTGGGACGTTTATTTAATTATTAATTATAATATAATATTATATCTATATATATGCCTCGCGTCAAATCGGAACCCTATTCATCTTCTTCCCCGAGCCAAAGGCTATTTCGCGAAAGGGAAGAGGCGGAGGTGTCGCGTGCTTCGGTCGTCGATCGCGGGGGTTCTGGTGGTCGGTTTCGTCGGAGGTAAAGAGATTCGAAAAGCTCTCGCCGAGATCTACGCATACGTGGTAAGTATTTCTCATTTCTTAGATTTTTAGGCATTTGGGATTGCGGCTTTGACCCCCTTATTCCCCGAGAAGTTTCAGGAAACGTTGCCTAGAACTTCTTACAACCGAGCCTTGTCGCGGAGCGCTTGGAGGAGTTGGATTAGGTGAATTTCGAGGCAAGTGGTGATCTTCCCCTTGCTTTGCTATTTTCTTTCATGTCTTTCCTCTTCTTTCTCCCCTTAGTATGTAGGAGTAGTGTAGGGAGTAGACTGGAGGAATCCATAGGATAGTTAAAACTTTTCGGCCAGGAATCCGCCGAGTACGGTATATAGCCTAAGGGAATTTCGTCGTGTATAGGTGTAGTAGACTATCAGAAATTCGTCGAATATGAGGAAATAGACAGGTGAAATTCGTCGAGTAACAGTGTTTTCGTCAAGTAAGGTTAGATTTCGCCGAGTTAGATTCGTCGAGTATCTAGGCGTCGAGTTCGTCGAGTATCAGTAGTCTTGGCGTTGAGTGAAGGTAGATTCGTCGAGTATTCTCGATGAATTCGTCGAGTATGACAGGCTTAGAAGGCATTGAGTGATCTGGCGACAAAGTCAGATTCGTCGAGTATGTATGCCGAATCGAGTCTGATTCGTTGAGTATCGCCGAGTGTAGGTTTGCCGCAAATCTAATTCGTCGAGTATTCATTGGTTTCATCGGATATATTCGACGAATTTAGGTGGACTTTGAAATTTTTTGCCGTTTTGTCAATTCGCCAAGTATGGGTCTTAGAATTTTTGGGTTGTTCTCTCCTCGTGTCGTGATAGTGTTTTTGGTGTTAGATTTGGGGTTTATTGGAGTTTTGTAGGTGTTTTTACGGCTAGGTTGGTAGTGGATAAAGGACCACCAACATGACGTCGTTTCATGAATCATTGCACTTGGTGGGTTTTGTCTCTTCTTATGGACTGTTGGGTTGTGTTGGAGATGTGGCCACCACCGCAGAGCCTTTTTGAGACGTTCTGGTCTGATAGTTCGTGTTGGAGATGTGGTCACCGACTCAGGACCGTTTGTTTTTGCCAATGTTAATGATTTGCGTGCTTATAGTTGTTTATTCTTTTTTCTTCTATTGTTTAGTCATTTGTTGAATGCTTATTCTTGTGAATTTTATCAAAACATGACTTTACTTCGCACTTGATGCAATTTCTCTTACTCTACTATTGGGAATTTCTGTTTTTGTTGTTGTATACTGACTTTTTAGTTGAGGTTTGTCAGCCTTTCTTGTAATTGGGATTGGTAACCCTTCTTTCTTCCATTTTGATTATTATTTGTTGATGATTTTGTTCATTACTTGTACTTTCTTGTTGAGGTGTTCTTTTCTTTGGAATGTCCTCAGGTTCAGAGCAGTAGCCGATTGAGCGGCTAGGGTTTGGTTGTGGCTTGCATTCTACAGCAGTTGTGGTTGCCTTCGCCTCATTGATTGTGAGGTAGTTGTGGTTGTTTTGTTTTAGTTCAGACATACATACTTTCAGTGGATTCGTGTCAGGTTTTTGACGCCCACTGGTGGATTTCTTGTATAATGTTTAGTACTTGCTAGCAACTAAAATCTGTTCTAATGTAAATTGTTGGTTTTACTTGCTCTTTGGGAAAGTTTTATGTTAGGATTGCATGCTAGTTATTTTCAAAGTATAAAAACATTTTTTGACTATTTCATGGGTCGCATTACTTTAAAATAAAGTCACTATATTTTAACTAACGTAAAAGTTATTTTCATACTTATATTGAATCTAGAAGTATGCATAACATGAGTTGTCTTGTGTGAATGTTTATGCTCATGTAGGACATTAATCAAATATAAGCAAAGTATTTTTCGCAGCGTATAATTATACTTTTACTTGTGCACTAGTTGATCCACTAAGCCGAGGGATACAACAATTAAAATTTAACTTAAATTACAGTTTTCTTCAAATTAAACTTATGGATTTCACATAAATGTAGAGTTGGGGTCTTGCCTGAGTTTCTGCAGTTATCCTCTGCAGGGCGTGGCATCACGGCGCATATTTTCTCTTGCTTTGATATGTCATTTAATTGTGGAGAAAATGCGGGTTGTGACAATGGTCCCCAAGATAAACCTCCAAATGAACTTATTGATACACCCAGTGATAAATAGTTAGATAAACCAAAGGATGAAATGATATATAAACTATTGGATGAAATAATAGATAAACTCCTAGATGAATCGATAGATAAACCCCTAGATGAATAGTAGTAAACCCTTGGATAAAACATTAGAAGAGGTCAGAGTCTCCGCTCAAAAAAAATTCAAAAACAAGTTATCTCTCGGAAGGGGCTAGAGTCTCTGATATGGATATCCGAACACTATATTGGAAGAGGTCGGACTATCTGCTCATGATACCCTATCAATCTATTGGAAGAGGTCGGAGTCTTCACTATAGATATCTAATCACTCTATTGGAAGAGGTCGGAGTCTCCGCTCAGGATATCTGATCAATCTATTCGAAGAGGCCGGAGTCACAGCTTGAGATTTCTAATCACTCTAATGGAAAAGGCTGAAGTATCTGCTTGGGATATCTGATCACAGCTGGAAGAGGTCGAAGTTTTAGCTTAAGAAATTTGATCACCCAATTGAAAGACGACGGAGTCTCCGCTCAGGATATTTGATCACTCTGTTGGAAGTGGTCAGAGTCTCCGCTATGAATATCCGATCACTCTGTTGGAAAAGGTCGGAGTCCCTGCTCAGGATATTTGATCATTTTATTGTAAGAGGTCGGAGTCTCCGCTCATAATATCCGATCATAATATCCGATCAATCTGTTGGAAGAGGTCGGGGTCTCCGCTACAAATATCTTATCACTCTGCTGGAAGAGGCATAAGTCTCCACTCAAGATACGTGATCACTCTATTAGAAGAGATTGGAGTCTTCGCTCGGAATATCTGATCACTATGTTGGAAGAGGCCAGAGTCACCGCTACGGATATCCGATCACTCTGTTAGAAGAGGTCAGAGTCACCGCTATGAATATAAGATCACTCTATTGGAAGAGGCTGAATTATTCGCTATAGATATTTGATCCCTCTATTATAAGAGGCCAGAGTATCCCCTATGGATATCTGATCACTCTGTTGGAAGAGCTCAAAGTCTCTGCTCGGGATATCTGATCACTCTGTTGAAAGATGTTAGAGTCTCCACTTGGGATATCTGATCACTCTGTTGGAAGAGGACGAGATCTCCGCTTGGGAAATTAGATCACTCTGTTGGAAGATACTAGAGTCTTCGTTTGGGATATTTAATTGCTTTGTTGGAAGAAGTCAGAGTCTCTGTTTGGGATATTCGAAAACTCTGTTAGAAGAGGTCGGAGTCTCCTCTCTAGATATTTGATCACTTTGTTGGAAGAGGACAGAGTCTCTGAGGAGGATATTGAACACTATGTTAGAAGAGGTCGAAGTCTCCATTCAGGATATCTAATCACTTTGTTGGAAGAGACAAGAGTATCCGCTTGGGATTTCTGAAAACTTTGTTAATAGAATCCAAAAATGACACTTATTATTTGCACGTACGAGGAGGAGCTCATGGCTAATTGCATGACTTTAGAAAAGAAACTCGTAGAGATGTTGAATGCTTTGGGTGCTTAAAGGACAAATCTTCCCTCGGGGTGATTATTGTAAACCCCAAATCCCCAAATTGGGTTCAGGCTAGGCAACACGGCCTGGGGCACGGGTGTGTCCCAAGCCGTGTCCTGCTCTGTATGGTTGAGTAGCCTGTCGAGTGCTCGACGAAATGCACTCGACGAGTTCTCAAGAGAGAACATGTTGGATCCCTAGTTGATTTGGGCTAGGTTCACTGACTTAGGATGTGACCCATCATGTATAGTCAGGGTCAAGTTGTGTCCTAGAGTCTAGGTCAAGTCCTTAGGCTCAACTCCAGATGGACCATCTTTCAACAAGACCATCAGAGACTCCAGTCTAACAAGTTTTCAAGACCAAGTAAATTGCGTTCGACGTTCGTCGAACTCAGCTCGATGAAAGGAGTGCTGAGCTCGACGATCTGTGTTCTCTGTTCGACGAAGACTCAGTTTCTACATCAAGCCAACGTCAGGAGAACTTCAATTTTTTCTAAGTCCATCCTCAAGCTTCGGTTGACGTATTATATTCTGAGCTCGACGAACTTGGACCTCAAGTTGTCAATTTCTCAGGTCGACGAAGTCAGCTTCTCAGGTCGACGAATGCTGTACTCAACTCGACGATTTCTGGACTCAGAGAATTTGTGTCGACACTTAGGATTTGTGTAGACACCAGGATATCAGTCGACACCAGCTTATGTCGACACCAGAGGATTTGTGTCGACACCAAGATCAATCTGTCGATACCAACTTATGTCGACACAGCATTTCAGCAGATGCAGAATATTTTGCCCAAGTCCAGAACTTTTCTCAACTCGACGAATTTGATTCTCAGCTCGACGAATGAAGACTGTCTGTTTGACGAATGAAGATTGTCTGGTCGACGAACTCTCTCAAGTTAAGCTCGACGAACTCAAGCTCAGCTCGACGAACACAAGTGCAGCTCGACGAACACAAGTGCAGCTCGACGAATTGTGTTCTTCGTTCGACGAATGCAGACTAGGTTCTCTTTAAGTTTCCCGTCCCGTTTCTTGGCGCTCATTCCTGAACATTTAATGTCAGATCTTCTCGGAATGTTACCGTTAGAACGCGCATTGACTATGGACGATTACATGCTGTTTTTCCATGGGACAGTTAGAGAAATTATTGATTGTCGCTTCTTTCCAAAGCCGACTACAATTACTGCTCGACATTCAAAAGTTTGAATGTTCCTCAGTCAGAAGTAGACACACAGTAAGAGAGAAAAGGATCAAGCAGTGATAGAGTAACAGAATCACAGTACAGCAAGCAATACACACAATCAGACAGACACTCTGAGGTTGCAGAGAAGAACAATCATTCTCAAATCAAAAGTTCTTGACTGCAATCAGCCTTGACCAGAGAACATTTTCAAGAAGAAGAAGAAGAAGAACAATCAAATTCCATCAAGAGTCTTCTTCTCTCTATTCTCAGGACAACTTCAAAGGATAACAAAACTTTATCTGTCAATAGAAGTTCCTGAAGCATTTCTGGTCCAGGCATTATAGGTCATTGAAGACCTATCACCCTGAAGCAGTGCTCCAGCTTTCCTGACCAATTCAAGATCTCAGGGGGAGCAAGATCTGCTACAATCAATCCACAAGTCTTCTCTCTGATTGTTGACAGAGAAGACACTATCACCTTCTTTCCAATTCCTGTACAGGGTTTTAAATCACTTTAAAATTATTTTGGTTGCAAGTCTCCTTCCAAAATACTTGAGGTTTGGTTTTTGAGCACCTGAACAAAAGCTCATTGGTGTCAGGCAACTGATCAAAAACCTGAGTGGATTCCTACCAGGGTGGTAAAAGAGTGGATGTACCCAGGTTGGGGAACCACTATAAAATTCTTGTGTCGTCTGGTTGCTCTTCTCTTCTGTTTTCTAGCTGTGTTCTGTGATTGTTCTGTGTTGATCTGTGTTTAGATAGTTGCTGTGCTTACTCTATTTTATTTGCTTCCCTGTTCACTTAGGAATACAACAAAAGTTGTAAAAAGTTTTTAGTGAGCACCATACTCTATTCACCCCCCCTCTAGAGTATATCAGATCTAACCTACACTTTCAGAACATGACCTGCAACACGGGCGTGTGCAAGGCCGTGTCCTACTCTGGTTCGACGAATTCCACTCGAGTAAATGCACTCGACAATCCTCGAGTGAGGAACACAGCCTGTGATACGGGCATGTCAACTGTGACACAGGTGTGTCACATGGCCATGCCCTTCTCTGGATAGTCGAGTTAGGCACACGACCTGTGACACGGGTATGTCACATGGTCGTGTCCTTCTCTGGATTTGTCCAAGGCATTGAGGCCTGGTGAACACAGGCGGGACACGGTCGTGTCCAAAGTCGTGTCATGTCACGCGGCCTGTGACACGGGCGTGTCACATGGCCGTGTCCTGTTCGGGTTAAGTCGGTTGTGTGTTGCTTAAGGTACACGGCCTGTGACACGGACGTTTCACAGGTCGTGTCAACCCAAAAATAACCATGTTCAGGGAAATTTGTAGCCGTTCATTTCCTTCATCTAGGATCTAATGGCCCAGGCTTCTCCCTACTGGTTAATAGACAGGAGTTGAGAGAGAGATTCTCATTTACCTTAGCTAGTTCTCTTTCTAAAAGAGATAGAGAGAAGGGAGAGCAAGGAGGAGGAGGAGGAGAGAGGATCCGGCCACCGGTGGAGCTTCTGAGTTCCGAATTGAGATCCGAGGCCAGATTTGTGGAGGCAAGGCCGCTGCGGTGCTTTCCAACTAGCTAGATTTCCATGGCTCCAAAGAGGTCGTCAAGGGTAACGATCTTCCTTCTTGGACATGTGAAGTCCTACTTTTTGGCATGCGCATGGATTTCTCCCGCCAGAGGGTGGATTGCAGAGGGATTTCCTTTGGGTTGATTCTTGGAATCCCCAATAGTTTTGCATATAGATCCGAAAATGTGTAGTACGGAATAGGCATGCTGTATGAAACCCATCTGGACAGGTTGGTCTGGATTGATGATGTTCATTTGCACACCGGAGAAGACTCCATGGTTAAATGTGTAGTTTGTGGAGTCGATGGGTTGGACCTGTGAAGGGTAGTAGCAGGAAGTACTGTAGGGGTAGTCCAGGAAAATACTTTTGTGATGTTTGTGATGTGTGTTATGGCAAGATCAGTTTTCTGGCACTATAGGATGCTGCAGGGTTTGGGTGGAGTTGGGGGCAGAAAGAACCCGCTAAGCAATCGTGAAGGACGCTAGCATGAACTCCCCTTGTTGATGTAAAGCCAGTCTTTGGTGGACATTGTGGCTATTGTGAAGACAGACCTTGGTGGACATTGTGGCTATGTGAAGCCAGTCCTTGGTGGACAGTGTGGCTATTGTGAAGCTAGTCCCGAGGGGATAGTGTGGCTATTTGTGAGCTTGATGTGCTCTTAAAAGGCCTCGTGCCGAACAGGAAAGGTGAAACCGACCCGCGCCTTAGATTTGGCCTCGAGTACGTTGATATTCAGTGATGGCAAGACGACTTGGGGGGGGGGGGTGGCTGATGCGTACCTGCGTTATGTCCGTCCTACTTGGAGACCTGAAAGTGTGCTCAGTTGGAGCGCATAATGAGAGTCTTATGTCTGCACGCCGTTAAGACTAAATGCTCAATTTTACCGTCGGGTTTCAGACCTGGAACCGTGGTGGGACCCTGGTTCACCGGTACACCAAGAATGTGCCCTGAGTGCATGGATCGTCAGGCCGCGTGGCTGACGGTTGTGATGGATTGTTTGTGCGTGATAGCACAATGTGTGATATATATCTGTCTATGAATTGTTATGCCTGCAGGGAAGGAATACCACTGCCCCGGGAAAGGGTTAGGGTCATTATAAATTGGTCAGATGAATGCTGACCATTGCCTTGTTTGTCACCGCTTGGTGGGTTGTCCTTGTGCAGGTGCTGGAAAGCCGAGCGGGACATATAAGGGCTGAAGTTCCTGCTGCTGCTGCTGCTAGCCCTTGTAGGCTAAGCAAAGAATATGGTGTTTTGTTCATGTGTGGCCGACCTGCGCGCCGATGTTTTGAATCCACACTTGTAAAGAGTAACTGTAAGGTCATAAGGCCAAACTATATTGTATTTATTGTACATTCCTTCGAGAGTTTATATATATAACTGTGACTGCTTATATATATATATTGGACATTCATGGTTAAAGTTCAATATTATTGTTAAAATCTTCCGCTAGCATGCTCTGAGTTAGTATGTGATTGTGTTGTGGTATTAACCTGTAACCTCGTCGCCTGTTTTGTGGTATATGGTCTGGGGCCCCGGCCGAACCTTCTATTATATGTTATATGAATGGATGAAGTCGTTACAATTATTTTGGGGAATGCTCCCCCTCAGATGGCGTATTCTGGATAAACGAACTATTCAATTGCTGTCTTCAGTAGCATGCAGCTCTTCATGTTATGCTCATGTCCTTAGTGATAGTTGCAGTACTTAGATTGATACCCTAACTTTGGGGCGAGAGCCCTTGATCATTGAAGAGAGGGGTGATCATGGATGGCAAGAAATACTTTTGTTTATGAGATATTGATTACGGTGAAGGTCTTGTGCTGGTCATCCCCCCCCCCCCCCCGACTCGACGGGAATTTTCGCGGTGCTTGTTGCTCCCCATGGGCTCTGACAGCAGCTATTGATTTCCTTTCCTCTTTGAGTTTCCTTTGAGTTGTAGTTGGTGTGCTTCAATCGCCTCATCTGCTGCGATTTGAGCCTTGACTCGATGACCGAGGTCAAGGTAGCTAAGCATTGTTTCTCTCATCAACAGAGAGTGGAATTTTCCTGGTTAGAGCCCTCCAAGGAAAACGTCACTTAAGAGCTCGGGGTTGACCCCCAGAATTTGTCGTGCCCTTATAGTGAAGCGGCGGAAATCTTAAAGTGTTTCCCCCATGATTGTCAGATCCCTGAGAGTTGTGAGAGGTCTCGAACGATTTGTCGTCTGGCGACAAACTGATTAGCGAACAACTGAGCTAGTTCCGTAAAGTTATTGAATTTTCCTTGTTTCAGGGATTAAAACCAAGTACGAGCATGTCCTTTCAGAGTTGTCGGGAATACTTGACACAAAGCGGGTCTGACGTGTTGTGAATGTGCATGATAGTTACAGAGTATCTGACGTACTTTAGGGGGTCGTCTCTCATATTATATGTTTCGAAGTTGGGGAGCTTGAACTCGGGTGGAACGAGATGCACCAGGATCGGAGGAGCTAGCGGATAGACGTGGTGGACGGGGTGTTGCATGTTTGTGTCCCAGTGCCCCTGGGTGTCCATATTCCTCTTTGATCATGTATCTTACTTCCTGGCGTGCGAGTCTTCTATTAGTCCGAGCGGCGATTTCCTTCATCATACGAGAGTAACCCTATGCGTTCCCAGAAAGCATATCGGGTAATTCGAGGTGTGTGGAGTTTTCTGTGGCGGACAACTCGTCCGCGACGGGATCCTTGGAGCGGACAACAAATTTAGACACTATATGATTTGGGATCCGTGACAGTTGGCCTCCTGGTGCAAAGACCGTACTAGGAGCATGATGAGCCCCTAAAATCTCTTAGCAAGGTGAGCAAAGTTGCTTGACACTCCTTTATTAGGCGCATGTATTCTTCCTCAGATGTTGGATATGCAGTGGCAGTGTCTCTTTCCCGAAGCGGGGCGTTTCATTCGGGCGAGTTGGCAGAGGCTAGCTCGATGCGATCTTATGGTGTTGTGTCACTAGCAATTCGTGAGCTTCTCCTCATCATTGTTGTCGATTAAGGTGCTTGCGTGGGGCAAAGCGCAGTCCTCTAAAATTTGTTGCAGAGTTGGGAACACTTTCCCATAAACAACGTCAAGCTGTTGAGGATCGCCCGGTTTTCCTCCGGTTCGGAGAATCGGTTCGCCTTAGCTCTGAGTCGGACCGGGAATGCAAACAGTCAAGAGAAATTCAACAACAGTGTCACAGAGGCATTTTTTAACTTGGAAAACCCGGAATGGATGAAAAACCGCGTGGTCGGATCTGTGCTGGGCCAAAATCCACTATTGCAAGCTTTAGGTATAGAAAATTGGAAAATTAGCCAAGTTCACGAAGCTTTGAAGAGAGCGTCCGCCGGAGTTTCCACACGCACGTTCCTTTGAGCGCTTTCCCTGCGCCTGCTGCGCGCACAAGAGAGCTGAGCGTGAACAAACCATAATGGGAGCAAAGTGATTTCCGAGGGAAGGAACAATTTAATTTTCAGGTCCTCGCCGGAAAATCTTAGAGCTTTCTCTTGTCTCCCAAGTTGTTTGTCTGCAAAAAAAATGCATGAGGGTCTTTTTATAGCTTTCTTAAAGATACGCGTTGGTAATGAAGCCCGACTGAATCCTGAGTTGACAAATGACGTTGCACCGTTCCGATCACCCGAATCACCAATTTTTCCGAAATGTCAAGCATGCCTCTCGGGCAAGCCGCCCGGTGGCGACGGTGGCCAGAGGCTCCAGCACGTGCACGGGCAATACGCTGTGCCCTTGTGTGTTTGATTTTATCCCGACTTTCGCGGTGACTTTGATTTGTACCCTTCGAGCGGGCACGACTCGCTCGGTCGGATTGTATTACTTGAGTGTTTCGGTCCAAGTCCTACTGGTTTGGCTCGGGAGTCTCTAGTGGCAACCCCATCAACTATTTAATCACAAAAAAACTATTTTTTTTTAAATTCTTCACACACATGTTGATTCTTGAACCTGTCGGTCCTATCAAACCAATTACTACTGTTAATTTGAAAGAGTATTCAGCAAATCATGTGTGAAGGAAGCCGTTGAAGGCTACATAGACAGCTGCATGAGCTCCCACGGAAGTTGCATTTCACAAGCTTTTTTTATCAGCACAAAAAGAGTCCTGCACGCAGCTTCCAACATGCACAATGTGCCTCCTCTCCTTTGCCTCTCTATAAGAGCTTTGAAAACAGAGCTAGAAGCCATGACTCAACAATCTCGCTCTCTCGCTCGCTCGTTCGCTCGCATTTGGGGCATGATCATGGATTGGAAGAGAGTCTACGGGTTGGCAATGGGAGTGCTGATGCTTCTCATGCTTCAGCTGAGACAAAGCGGCCATGGCTTCCTTAAGCCAAGAATGCTTCTTTTTTGGATTGAAAGCTGGGCTGTGAGAAAATTCATAGACAGCAATGCTTCATTATCTCGAATTCTTAATTAAGGCTGCGTTCGGCGCAGTTTATCGCGGCTTATTTGTTCCGGTGAGGTTGGACAAAAATGTCATTGTCATATAAAAATCTTATGCCTCAAACAGTTTCTTTTTCTTATAACGGTAGTAACATTTGTCATACCAAACATACAATGATGTTTTGGTTTAACCTCATCGGAGCAAGCAAACTACGATAAGCTGTGTCAAACACAGCCTAAATGAGCTAGCTTTTATCTTGAATTTTAAGATGTATGTGGGCATGTGAGGTTAGCGAAATGTATTTTGGGTAGTCTTTGTTTTTCTCGATTATACTGGCCGATGGTCCTATGAAGTGAGTTGTATCAACTTTTCGCTATGAAATAAAAATAAACCTTTTCGTAAAAAAAAATCTTTTATCACTAGTCTCGACGTGCTCCTCGAATATGAAAAGCATGACTCTGTTAGACTATAAGCCTTTGATATCAATATTTTGGCTCCGTTTGGCACGGTGGTGACCGTCATGAACATGAGGGTTAAATTGTCATTCGCTAATGCCCATCTAAGAAACTTCATCCACTTTTATGATCAAATGTACGATGTTTGTTGGGTGATCTGGCCTTAACAAATGACGTTTTAACTAATGCATTTATGACCACCACCACCATGCCAAAGTGAGCATTTATCTTCATGATGGTGCGTAATGAATTTTTCATCGGTTTTTTATATAAAACAATTAATTAAGACAAGCCTTGTAGGGTAACTCTTATTTTGAAGGAACTCGCTTGGATGAAATTTGAAGTAAATTAAGATTTCATTTGATTTAGCGGCTGCGGTTGTAAAAGAAGCTGTTGCAAATGAAGGTTTGTAAATGGAGCTGTAGGAAACTGTTTGCTGAAAATAAAAATCTGTTAGGATAGTCTGCGTTTCCAGAGCATCTTAGAACAGATATTCATTTGGCAAAATAGTTTTTCAAAACAAAATATTTATTAACTTGAAAAATACACACTTTTACACACACAAGTACACCCTGCACACACACAAAGCACACACACAAAGAACACATACACACACACTCAACACCCTGCACACACACTCAACACTCTGCACAAACATCGTCATTGTAAATAATTATTGTTAATATAAAAAACTATATACTAATAAATTTTCTCTATTATATATATATATATATATATATATATATATATATATATATATATATATATATACAAGCAGTCGTGCACGGGAGACCCCGTGCGGGGCAGCGACATTGGTCTGGGGCAGAGACATTTGTCGTGGACGGCGACATTTGTCGTGGGCGGCGGCATTGGTCGGGGGCGGCGACATTTGTCGGGGGCGGCGACATTGGTCGGGGGCGGCGACATTGGTCGGGGGCGGCGACATTGGTCGGGAGCGGAGACAATGGTCGGGGGCGGCAACATTGGGCGGGGGCGGGGGCGGCGACATTGGCGAGGGTGGCGACATTGGCGGGGAGGAGAGTAGGGGAATAAGAAAAAAACTATGCAAATGAGTAGAAGAATAAGAAAAAATTTATGATCAAATGACAAAAAAAACTATGCAAATGAGTAAAGGAATAAGAAAAATGATGGGTATTTTGACATTAAAAAGTTACAACATAGCCGGGGGGTATTTTGGGAAATGAATGTTACACCACGACCATTTGACAGTTTGCTTATAGTATAAAGATATATATATAAAGCTATATAAACAGTAACATTAAACTATAGAAAATTCTTAGCTCGACGGTGCCTCCGCCCGGCCTCCACTGTGCCTCAGCCATGCCTCTATCGTGCTTCCGCGCGGCTCCACCGCTATCGAGAGAGATGCCCGAAGCCCTGCCGACGTTGTCGAGGGAGATGCATGGGTGGAGGTAGCTGGCGTTGTTGAGGGAGATGCCAGTCCAATTCTACCTCCGATCCGGTAGCGGAGATGGAGCCCTGCATCGGAGAAGATGGAGCCCTGCGGAGTCGGAACCCTGGAAGCTTGACCAACGAGTTTTGGGTGCGGGGCCGCCGGAGAAGAATCACCTGTGAAAGGGAGCGCGCAGTGCCGGCTTTCACCTCCTCCAAACGCGGTAAACGGTGCAAAGGTGCAGGGTTTTCTCCCGCGTCTTTTTTATATGCTCGCAAATGTCGGGCGGGAAAACAAATGAGAAACCCAGCGTGCGGTGCCTCTTTAGGAAACGGAACGCCCATAAACGCTAAAACAAATGAAGCAAATAAAACAGGGAAATGATGTAATAGTGGTGATTAAAGGTGAGGAAACTGAACTTCATTTTCATTTTATAACTTTGTTATCTCATGAGTGTTGTGTGGCTAGTTACTAATAATGTGGCTGTTTGGTATTTGCGGTCTAAAATGAAGGTTGCAACCAAAAATGGAAGTAGATGAAAAATAAAAGACAAGCGAATACTATCGTTTTATTCATCGCGAGAGAGGAGATACATGACTATAGAGGAGCCTTAGTAAAAGGCACCACAACATTGGTTAATCCTCCCATCTTCTTTATCAGAAGAAGTGCCTACTGGGAGCTAGGAGGTTGTAGGGTTTAGAGTTTAGGGTTTATAAGAAGAAAAGCCTACTGGGGCGCTAGGAGGCATGGAAATCGCCGAAAGAGGAATTTTAGATTGCTTGTCCATCAGATGTTTCAATCCACTAAATAGCCACGAGGTATCTTTAGAATGACCCTTCTGCTCCATCTCTAGTACCTAGATCCTCCTCCATAGACGGTTGTTATCACTAGGTGCCTACAATGGCAAAATTTTGTGGAAGGAGACTATATCGAATTCAATCTTCTCCTCATGCATATAACAGATGAATGCGACCAGGGCACTAATCGTGTTGGGATTGACTTATGCTGGAATCAACCCGAAATATTTGAAAATCGGGCGGACCAAGGGTCATAGGGCAGCCTCAGCCCAACCTAGAAATGCGCCGGTGGGAAGGCAAGATCATTCTATAAGGAGTTAATATGCTCGCCTGGCGTGGGGCACCTCGCTGTGAACCCGCCAGGCGGGTAGCGGGATTCGAAGCTGGTGAACCCAACTGCAAAGGTCTGCGAATTGGGGAAGTTGTGTTCCCTGAAATTCACAACACAGTTTGTGCGCCCCTCGCTGTCGTTGTTCTCGTGACTCATAGCAAGAGACCGTTTGGGAGGACTTATTTTCACCGGTCAAGCGGTCACGACCGCATGAACCGAACCTTAATTAAGGGCAGGTTCATGCTGTCGTGACCGCTTGATCGGTGAAAGTAAGTCCTCCCAAACGGAGCCTAAGGCGACTTCAAAAATCAATGAGAAAAATATTGGGGGAAGGGTCTGGGTGCAAAAAGCGTACCACCTCACCCAGGGTAACCGCCTATTTATAGCATATGGTCCTTGGGAGAACTCGCACGCGAGCTCGTGATGCCAAGCGACGACGATAAAATAAAAGCCAATCAAAAACAAAAAACTTCATTGAATTCGCTATAAAAAAAGTACAGGATTGTGCGAGTGCAATTAAAGATACTAATACATCATTGATTGTGCACCGGCCCACGACCTCGCCAACGTGGGCGAGGAGGATGATGAGCCCTCCAAATAATGTCCCAGGCAGCACTTGAGTTTTCTTGGGCTTTGCAAAGGTGCTCCTCAAACCTGGAGGCCTCTCCCACTGTCAAAGACAGGCTGAGTGTTCCCCTTTGGCTGGACTGAGGAGTTGGATGGTGGGCCGTCCATCGCATCGCGAGCTCTCAAGCATCCTTGGAGAGAGCACCATCTAAGGTCATGTCTCTTGCAACCGAGTAGGAGGGGATAGCATCACCCCCTTATTTATAGGGAGGAAAGTCTGCAGACTCGCAAGTCAAACCTCTTTGCAGTCAAAGATTGCTAAATAATGGTTGAACATTTCTTTCTTTCGGATCTTTAGCGAGCTTGCAAAAAGCGGGGATTGTGCACAATCCGTATTCAATGAGCAGAGCACCGATCTAACTCAAGTGCATACCAGGCGGGTCTGAAAGTAGGTCTGGGCTCGTCACCATCCGGGAGCGGGCACAACTCGCGTCCCAAAGGGCGAGCACAAATTGAAAGAGTACTCACCGATGAGTAGGTGAGGCAAGCCTAGCTCAACTTAGTCCTTGGGTAGCGTGGAGTATTCGCCTCGTCAGGCGGGTGAGGCGAGCCGCGGCCTTCCAGCCCTTAGACTAGCCTAGGTCAGTAGGCAGCATCATTTTGGTGGTTTGGATATCGGCAGGCCATCGGGATCTAGGAATAGTATTCTTGTTAAGGCGGAGTCTGTTTTCCACAGCCCATTTGGATTTGTGAATAATAGTTTGTTTAAGACAGATACCACTACCTGCAGACCAAAAAGGCAGAAGTCGATTTCTATTCAGCTAACAGATAGGTGATGTGCACACAACAATTTTATTCTGCGTAAGAAGGCTTTAGGCTCTGTTTGGCATGGTGGTGGCGGTCATAAACACATGGATTAAATTGTCATTCGCTAAGGATCACCTAACAAACATCATCCATTTGAACATAAAAGTGGATGAAATTTCTTAGGTGGGCGTTAACAAATGACAATTTAACCCCGATGTTCATGACCGCCACCACCAGGGGCCTTAGTCAAATTCTACTCAACAAAGAATGCTTCAGAAGACACAAGTGCAATTCAACTAATAGAATTATACTCTGAATGATGCACTGCGTTAGAAGACATTAGTCAGCTGCAATTAGACTAATGTTCGACAAACTATTATTAAGACTGCGTTTGGCGCGGCTTACCAAAAAAATATCATTGTCAAAAAATATATGTTTGGTATTACAAATGTTACTACCATTATCAAAAAAATAGTTTGGGGCATAAGATTTTGGTATGACAATGATATTTTTGTCCAACCTCATCGGAGCAAATAAACCGCGATAAGTCACGCCAAACTCAGCCAAAGAGATATCAGGGCTATCGAGGATACGACAGTCGAATGAGCTTCAACTATCAAGAAGGAAGAAGAAAAATAGTTGTTTGGCTTTCTTTTGAAAACCATTAGCGGACGGGGAAAAGTTGAGGAGATTTTCGACATAAATGTAATGTAATGTATTATCCGAGAAGTAAGAAAGCTTCTAAACTTCTTTTCTATCTATATATGAGTCAAGAAGGTTGAATCTCCTTTTAAAAGGATTTCTAAAGAACGCGGGGAGACCAAATCTTCTATTATTCTTGAACTCTTATTCTGAAGCTCGCCGTTTTCGCTCTCCTAACCTAAATCACTTGTTGAAGAAGCCTCTTGTGCTTCCTCCTCTTTGAGGAACAACAAGGATTAAAAAAGATTGAACCCACAAAGCTGAACAAATAAGGTGATCACAGCGAGTTTGAAAGAACATTTCAATCACCATTAGTAAAGAGTTCCGAGGATCTCTTTAAGAAAGATTCACTGATTCTAAGAGTGTGCTATAAAAGACTTAGTGATATTAAGAGTCTCCTAATCAAAAGACTTGGTCTCAATGTAGGCAGTGGGTTCCTACAACGATAGATGTTTAGTGCCCAAATTTGAAGGGCCTCTATGGTTGGCTGCACCGCCAACTATAGCAACTACAACCTCAATGATAGAAGCTTTCTGATTGCTCTAGAAACTGCTACGAAATGATCGTCGTCGTCGTCTCAGGCGGTAACACTATCATCAAAAACAGTAGCTACTATTCTAGATCAGCAATCCTCGAGCAATCAGGAATAGCGACAATCGCTAGCAATAATATTCAAATTGGTGCTTCTTCGAGTCTCCGACAGACAAAATATACACCAGCATCTA
Organism: Platanthera guangdongensis; assembly: GCA_039583875.1. Lineage (NCBI taxonomy): Eukaryota > Viridiplantae > Streptophyta > Magnoliopsida > Asparagales > Orchidaceae > Platanthera > Platanthera guangdongensis. The sequence continues at coordinate 181,589,808 of CM077147.1, forward strand.
CTGCAGTGGTCAGCAACCATTAGTCATGTTGAGTTTAATTCTTACCATTAAGTCGCCGCAAAAAGCTTATTGAGTACTCGTGTTAAAATTAGGTGATTGTTAACCGCAACCTGTTGTTTTGTTAGTCGCACCCTAAAATCTATCAATTTTTTTCGCCTTTTCGAAATACGTCTTGTACATGCAATATCAGGAAAAGTGTTCAACACAAAAGTTGTAGATATCGACGAGATCTACAACTTTTGTGTTGATCACTTTTCCTAAAAATGCATGTACAAGGCGTACTTTAGAAATATGCCAAAGTTATGCGCCTTTTCGAAATACGCCTTGTACATGCAATTTCAGGAAAAGTGTTCATCACGAAAGTTGTAGGTCTCGTCGATAACTACAACTTTCTTGTTGAACATTTTTCCTGAAATTGCATGTACAAAGCGTATTTCGAAAAGACGCGAAAAATTGAGAAATTTTGGGGTGCGACCAGCCAATTACGGGTTGCGGTTAACAATCACCTAAAGTTATCTCTTCGTTAATACTGGGCAAGCAAAACGGCAAAAGATCAAATAAAAGGGCAGCTTGGTGCACAAAGACAGGCATTCCCACACAGCGAGGGTTCGAGGAAGGGTCTCACCACGAGGGCGAAATGTCGGCAAACTTGACCATGCATTTTTGCAACTCAAACCCGTGATCTCAAGGTGGCAAACCCTCAACATGTGCGCCAAGGCAAAAGATCAAATAATAATCAGTATTATTATTTGACTTCAAAATATAAGAACAATTACATATGGCAATGGGTAATAAGATTTAGATGCTGTCAAAATCCAACGGCATCTGCTGCGAAATGTCCTTCCTCGCCGCTGCTAGACGAGACTTCTCCATCATTGTCGCCATCATCACTATCAGGCATCAGCCCTAATATCCCTTGGGCCCCTCCGAAGTCCACGTCATCAATGTTAAATTCTGCCTCTTCGTCGCTGCTGTTGATATTCTCATCGTCGCCGCTGTTGCCGATGTCATCGGACTCGCTTCCTCTTCCACTGTCGGATTCAGTTCCCAAGATCGAGTCCACGTCAGCTCCGTCGTCATCGTCTTCGTCATCCTCATCCTCATCAGTCTCACAGCCATCATCAGGATCTGAGTCATCATCGGTGGGCCGACGCCTTCCAATCTCGTAAAGCTTAGCCGAGGAAAACATTGCATCATTGTCGTCCATTGCGATCACGCAAACGTAAGAGTCGGTCGAATCAGCGGCAAAATCAAGGACGCAGCGGTCCACGGGAACTGTGGCAATATCGGAGTAGTTCGTAGCGTCTATAGTACGGAATGCTGGGAAAAGCGGATGCCGAACACGCCGGGTGTGGACGGCGGAGGTTATGTCTTCGAGATTACGCCGGAGAATGGCGTAGATGATGTTGCCGCCGGGGCTGAATGTGATCGCAGTCTGGTCTAGAGATGGCACGCTTCTTAATAGCCTGAACTTGCGGAGATCCCAAACCTCTGAGTTTAGAATCACCTGCATGGATTCATCAATACATTTTAGAAGCCATGTTTAGAATAAAAACTGGTTATATTTCCAAACAGCAGAAAAAAAAACGACTTACAGATTTACACAATTTGTGTGCCAAACAGATTCACAGCTACAGTATGACCAAAAGCACAGAACTTGTAAATTGGTTCACAGGACAGAAACAAACCATGGCCTCGTTTGGCGCGGTGGCCGGGCGGAGCGTATTTAGCTGCGGGGAGGATCCCCGCCGCATGGCCGCGGCCCCGCCAAACGCGCAAAACCCGCGGCCAGGTGTTGTCCGTGCGGCCGGCATGGATCCGTCCAGCCAAACGGGGCCTATAACTTTATCAAATTGACTTATTTTTTCTTGTTTGGGGATAAAAAAACTACTTAGGACCCAAATAATTAAGTCCATAAATCAAAATGAGTATGATGGGGGTGTGAACAGAAGTCAGATTAAATTAATTATTTCACAAAGTTCAACTATTATTTATTTATTACTAATAATAGAAAAACAATGTTGGAACAAGTTAAAAATTTTAGGGTTCATTTAGAGAGAGGGAGAGAGAACTACCATTTTGAATACCATAACAAAAGCCAAAGTTATACACATGTTTTACCTAGTATACAACAGCACCGACACTCAGCCTTTATCTCACTATAGTGGGGTAGGCTATATGGATCCTTTGTCTCCATTGTGTCATATCTTTAGTCATTATCTCACTAAGGCATAAGTACATCATGCCTTTCCATATAGTTTCAATCCAAGACTTTATTGGTCTACCCCTCCCCTGTTTAACATGCCCAGTGACTAAACTCTCACAACGTCTAACAGGTGCATCTAATGGTCTCCTTTGTACGTGCCCAAACCATCGTAGTCGAGCTTCTTGCATTTTCTCTGCAATTGTTGTCACACATGTCTTACCCCTGATACATACATTCCTAATTTTATTCAGTCTCATGTGTCCATACATCCACCTAAGAATTCTCATCTCCGCAACTCCTATTTTTTGCACATGTACACAATTCACTGCCCTTGCACATGTACACAATTCACTGCCCAACAGTCAGAACTATAGAGAATCACTGGTCTAAAATAAATAAAGTTCTTTGGTACATTCTAGTATAAAGCTACATTTTTAAAGCAAAAATAAATCATGTAAATAGTATACAATAGACATGCATAATTCAAAGTGGCTCACAATCCCCTATCAGTGCTTATCCCCAGGCTTCCATAGTTACCCTTATTTAGTAACAAGGGGTGAGTGAAACTAGCCAACCCTTATCCATATTATACTAGTTTAAAATGAATAATGAAATAATTTCATATGTGAAATAGAAAAAAATTAGCATAAAAATAATGTAAAGAACCACAAGTAATATTTTTACACTATTAAATAATATAATAGGTGTTATTTACCTTGAATGAATAAGAAATGATGGCAATACAGTTGAATGTAAGTAGTAATGTTATAGTAATAAGTAGTCGATAACCAGTTAACCACTGGCTATATCTAGTCTAGAATAAATAGAGTAGAATAGACGTGTAATGAAAGCAGCATAAACTTACATATAAAGAATTAGAACTAAATTAATAGGTTGTCCAATACATATATGTCAGACTAACTGAATATCTTTTTCTCAGCCCATCATAAACTCAGATTAAATTTAAGTTTCATATTTATTACTTGTGTTAGAAAAGCCCATTTAGTCTAGGCCCATTATGTATTTTTATTGTTTTTCTCTCTCCTCTTTAGTCCCACATCATATATAGGATCTTCCTCTCTCTTTCTCTCATCTATATATTTGTACTCATTATTTGTAATTTATACAAGTGAACATATATACAAGGTTGGCTTTTTCCTACTCTACATGGTATCAGAGCCACCGATTCTCCTTGAGCGGGTTCCCTCTTGTTAAACCGCACAACCCGCGTGGTTCCTCTTCCCTGTCTGCGGCCTGTTGCGGCCTGCTCTTCTGTCCACTGCCCGCTCGGTCTCCTGCGGCCTGCCTCCCTGTCCGCTCCACTTCTCTTCTCCTGCTTCCTCTTCTTCTCCGTGGTTCCACCCCTCCCCTCAGGCATCTTATAGTCTTCCCCCTCTCTCTCTCTCGTCGGGTCCACCTCTCCCTGTCTCTCCTCCAGACTGCACTCTCTTACTCGTGGCCTGCTCCAGCTTGTTGCGGCCTGCTTCTCTCGCGGCCTGTTCCAACTCGCTGCGGCCTGTTTCTCTCGCGGCCTGTTCCAGCTCGCTGCGGCCTGCTTCTCTTGCGGCATGTTCCATCTCGCTGCGGCCTGCTTCTCTCGCGGCCTGCTCCAGCTCGATGCGGCCTGCCCCTCTCGCGGCCTGCTCCAGCTCGTGCGGCGTGCGCTCGCCTGCTCCAGCTCGTTGCGGCCTGTTTCTACTTGCCCCCCTTTTTTTCTACCTCGTTTTACTCGCGGACTCTTCTTGTCTGCTGAGTTCTGCTTTCCGCTGCCTTGTCGCTGGAGTCCTACTCGCAACCTTTTACTCGCTGCGGTCTGTTCCTGGTTGCTGCGCTCTGTTCTCTCTTTCCGCTTGAGTCTTCTTTACTCGCGGTCTCTTCTCTCTCCCCGTTGCTGGCCTCCTGTTTCTCTGACCGTTGCTGTGCTCAGCCAGACCGTGCGGACTGTTGCCTTCCGCATTTAGGTCGCGGTCTTCCCCTCTTTCCTATCCGTGCGGCTTGTCTTTGTCCGCTGCGGCCTTCTCTCTCTCCCGGCCTCCGCCTTTGGCTGCGGCCTCCTCTTGTCGCTAGTGTATTCCCATCGTGACTGGGCGGTCTCAGCTCTAGTCGTGCGGTCTCCTTCGTTGACCGGTCTGTTCTCCTAGCCGCTACTCTTCTTCATGGCCTCTTCTGCTGATTCTGTCGGAACGGCGGTTCCTCCTGCTGACCGCCCGGCCTCTCTCCCGGAAGTGCGAGATGAGCTTTGTATTACTATTATCTCTCTGACCGGCAAGAAGAATTTTGTGGAATGGGCGCACTCTGTTCGTCGTGTCCTGCAATCCAAGGGGTTTCTTCATCACTTGACCCAGGACGTTACCGGTACTCCTACTGATGATTGGTTACGCAATGATGGTTGTGTGCAGACATAGATCCTTAATTCTCTTGATGACGAGTCTTATCGCCTAGCCATGTACCATGAGACGGCCAAGGGCATGTGAGACGAGCTCCATACCCATTACTCTGGCAAGGATAGTCTCCACCTTCTGTATGACATTATCACTGCTCTCCAGGCCCTTGATAGCGGTGGCGCGACCGATCTGATCTCCTTTGTTGCTCAGGCTCGGTCTCTGGTCGAGGCTTGGATCCAACATCAGCCTCCTACTCTGGATCTTGCTGCCCAACGTGCCCAAAAGGAAGCTGTGGGTATAGCCATGATGATGGCTCGGGTACCCCATCACCTTCACAGTGTACGGCTCACATCCTCTCCTCTACTGTTACCCTGTCCTTCTCAGATGTGTGCTCGATGCTTCTCAAAGTGTCCCCGCCTCCGGATGTGTCTGGGCCTCCTTCTCCGGCCCTTGTTCAGCAGGCCCCTGCTCCTTTATTGTCTCTTCCATCTTCAGCTCGTGGAGGACGCTCTGATTCTCGAGGACGTGGTCGGGGTGGACGGCCTCGGCCTAAGTGCTCGTTCTGCGGCAAAGACGGGCATCTTGAAGACATGTGCTATCGCAAACATGGTCGCCCTCCTCGTCCGCAGGCCACTGTTGCTGTCACCGACCTCTCTCCCACTCGTACTGACCTCGACGAGGTTCGTCTTCAGCTTCAGCATCTTCATGGACTGCTCAGCCGCCCGCCTGCCTCGGTTGCCTCCATCTCCAATGAAGGTATCGCATGCCTCTCCTCTGGTACGCGATGGATCCTCGATTCTAGTGTCACTCATCAAATCACCTCTGTTCGGCCGCCTCAGTACTTGTCTTCACCTCACCCGAAGTACATTACTGTGGCCAATGGGGCATCTGTCCATGTCTCTGGATGTGCTGATATTCCTCTCGCCTCTTCTCTCCTCCTACGCTTGGCTCTTCACGTTCCGGGCTCTCCTTTCAATTTACTTTCTGTTGGGCGGCTTACTACTGATTCTAATTACTCAGTGACATTTACTTTCTCTTCTTTTCTGATACAGAATCAGCAGACGCGGACTATCATTGGTAGGGGGCGGCTGCAGAACGTGCTCTACCTTCTTGATGACTCTCCTACTCTCCTCGCATCTATCTCCTTTTCGGAGTGGCATCGACGTCTTGGTCATGCTCCTCTTCCCGTCCTCCAGAAGGCTCTCCTGGATGTATCTCTTCCTGCGTTTCAGTGTGAAACATGTTTTTTGGCAAACAACCACGTTCATCTTTTCTTTCCCATTGTACTCGGAGCTCCGCTCCTTTTGTTTTGGTACACTCCGATATATGGGGTCCGTACAAAATTACTAGTATTTCTGTTTACCGTTACTTTCTTACTTTTATTGAAGATTACTCTCGCATGACATAGTTGTATCTCCTACGCGATCGTTCTGAGCTTCCCCGCGTCTTCAGGGCCATCATTCCTGAGACTTGCACTCAATTCTTTGCGCCCATTCGTACTATTCGTACTGACAATGCGCGCGAGTACACTAGTAATGACTTTGCGACCCTCTGCTCTGAGTTCGACATTCTTCACCAAACATCGTGTGCATATACTTCACAACAGAATGGTGTCGCCGAGCGCAAGAATCGTCACCTTCTTGATGTAGCTCGCTCCCTTATGCTTCAAATGCAGGTTCCCAAACCGTACTGGAACTTTGCGCTCTCCACAGCCTGTTATCTTATCAACCATCTACCATCTTCCATCCTCAAGCATGCTACTCCTTTCAGCCTCCCATTTCCCTCCACTCCGCCTTTTCCTGTTACTCCCCGGATTTTTGGGTGTACTTGCTACGTTTACCACATCGGTCCCTCTACAGACAAGTTGGATCCCCGTGCAGCCAAACATATCTTTATAGGCTACTCGCGCACTCAAAAGGGTTATGTATGTTATTCGCCTACTACCCGCAAGTTGACTGTCTCTGCGGACGTCACTTTCTGAGAAGATCATCCCTTCTTTTCTGCTCTGGATATCGCTCCTGGTCCAGAGCCCGTCGTTCGTCCTGTCATCCCTGCTCCCCGTTCCTCATCATCTCCTCCTCCTGCACCGCCTCCGGTCCGTCCACATCCACCTGTTATCCGGGTCTATTCTCGTCGCTCTCCTCATCTCGTTGCCCCCCTGCAGTCGGCTTCGACCTTTGATGCTCCGCTACCTGCTGCTCCGGCTCCCGCATCCACCGCTCATCCGATGACCAATTACGTCTCTCTACATCGCCTTTCACCGTCACTTCTTCACTTTGCCACATCATTATCCCCTGTTTCTGCCCCTAACTCTGTGCAGGAGGCACTTCAACATCCAGGCTGGCGGGCTGCCATGGACGAAGAAATGACGGCCCTTTGGGCCAACCAGACCTGGGTCCTTGTCCCTTTACCTCCCGGTCAGCACCCTGTTGGGTGTAAATGAGTTTTCGTCATCAAACATGCTCCGGATGGCACTATTGCCCGATAGAAGGCCCGACTTGTGGCCCGTGGCTTCACTCAGCAGGAGGGCCTTGATTATGAGGAAACCTTCTCTCCGATGGTTAAGTTCAACACCGTTCGGGTTCTTCTCTCCGTGGATGTGCACCGCCACTGTCCCCTTCATCAGCTCGATATCAAGAATGCTTTTTTGAATAGAGATCTTCAGGAAACCGTCTACATGCGTCAACCGCCCGGGTTTGAGACCACGGGGGAGTCTCGTGTGTATCTTCTCAAGAAATCCATCTATGGTCTCAAACAGTCCCCTCGGGCGTGGTTTGACAAGTTCAACAAGGTGGTTCGGGACATGGGTTTCACTCGGAGTTCTGCAGACTTCTCCCTATTCACCCGACACCGGGCCACTGGAACAGTCTTTCTGTTGGTTTATGTTGATGACATCCTACTTACTGGTGATGACTCGAAGGGGATTCTAGAGATCAAACAACATCTGAGCACCGTGTTTCAGACCAAAGACCTGGGGCATCTTCGCTACTTTCTCAGTCTTGAGATCGCACGACGGCCGGACGGGCTTGTCCTCTCCCAACGGAAGTACTGTTTCGAATTTCTCAAAGACGTTGGCCAGTCTGGTTGCAAGCCAGCTAATACCCCGATGGAGGCAAATCACAAACTATGTGCTCATGTCTCTGATGATGATTTGCTTCTCCAGAACCTGAAATACTATCGACGCCTTGTGGGAAAGTTGATCTATCTAACGGTCACGAGGCCTGATATATCGTTTGCAGTTGGGGTTGTCAGTCGGTTCATGCATGCCCCCCGGGTTTCTCATCTCCAGGCGATTGAACGGATTCTCCGATACCTTAAGACAACTCCGGGTCAAGGGCTTGTTTACAAAACCTCCGACTCGGCTCCAGCATTGGTCGCTTATTCTGATGCCGATGATGCCGGTTCCCTGGACGATCGGAGGTCAACCAGTGGGTTTTGTACTTATTTTGGTGGTCATCTCATTACATGGAAAAGTAAGAAACAAGCCGTGGTCGCTCGATCCTCCGCGGAAGCTGAATACCGATCGATGACATCGGTTGTCTCAGAACTCACATGGCTTGAAAGTCTCCTTACTGACCTGGGAGTAAAACTTCCTTCATCTATTATTTTATTTTGTGATAGTCAAACCGTCATACACATAACAAAGAATCTGGTGTTTCACGAGCGCACAAAACATATCGAGGTCGACTGTCACTTTATTCGAGAGAAAGTTTAATTGAAAAAACTTGAATTAAAGCATGTTCCGGGCACTGATCAAGTTGCTGACATTCTCACAAAGGATTTATCAAGTACCTTGTTTTACCAGTGTTTGTCCAAGCTGGGTGCATATGACCTATACGCTCCAGCTTGCGGGGGAGTGTTAGAAAAGCCCATTTAGTCTATGCCCATTATGTATTTTTATTGTTTTTCTCTCTCCTCTTTAATCTCACATCATGTATAGGACCTTCCTGTCTCTTTCTCTCATCAATATATTTGTACTCATTCTTTGTATTTTATACAAGTGAACATATATACAAAGTTGGTTTTTTCCTTTTCTACAACGTGTAAGAACTTATACTATATTGGTTAGCTAAACTGAACTGATTAGACATTTTCATGCTGATGAAAGTAAACTGTTACCAATGAAAGCGGTTCTTTAATGTGAATGACGCTTCATCATTATACCCTATGGACGTGGTATGTACGCATTAGGAAAACAATATTTGTAGCATATTGTAGAAAAACACAGATGTGAGAAAATAGCTAACACTCCCCCGCAGGCCGCAAGCTGGAGCATACAGATCGAAGGCACTAAGTTTAGACAAGAACGGATAATATAGTGGACGTGGTAAGACCTTAGTAAGAATGTCAATAATTTGTCCAGCAGGAGGAACATGTTTTAACTCCAATTTCTTCAGTTAACCTTCTCCCAAATGAAGTGACAATTGACTTCGATGTGTTTGGTATGTTCATGCAATACGAGATTCTTGACAATATGTATAGCAGCTTGATTGACGCAAAAGAGTGGCCGATGAGGAGAGTTTAACACCCATGCCACTTAGGAGGCTTTCCAACTATGTAAGCTCAGACATTATAGATGTCATTAACCAATACTCAGCTTCGGCAGATGAGCGTGCAATCACAGACTGCTTCTTGCCGCACCAGGTAATAAGGTGTCCACCAAAGTATGTACAATATTCACTTGTAGAATGACGTTCAACCAGAGAGTCAACATAGTCAACATCAATGTAGGCAATAAGAGATAAGGAAGAAGAAGACTAGTATGCAAACCCTTGTCCGGGAGTCGTCTACAGATATCGAAAGATGTGCTCAACTTCTTGGAGGTGACAAATCCGTGGAGCATGCATAAATCGACTAACAACAACAACAAAGGATATATCAGGTATTGTAACTGTAAGATAAATCAATTTCCCTATAAGAAGATGATAATACTTTGAGTTTGGAAGAAGCAGATCATAGTTAGAGGCATGAGCGCAGAGCCCCAACTGGTCAAGGCAAGTGACGACCTCCAATTTGCATTCTCGGGAGAGAGGGAGGAGTTTGAAGGAGTAGAACTCATTGTTACTATAGGTGAAACGACCTAGCAATGTTCCTTCATCGTGGTGAATACACCCAGCAGTTATAATGTCGTCTTTGGTAGGCCTCTCCTAATACATATAGAGTTGTGGTTTCAACTCGTCATCAAGCTTTGAAGTTCTGTAACACCCGTAATTTGATGCTAACCCTTGTCCTCGAGCAAATGTGATCGAGCTAGCGTCATGTCGAGGTATGTAATATTGCGGCATAGTTTGTAAAATAAATAAAAACACAGCCTCCACAATTTCTTTCCTTAATCGGCACTTTAATCTCGCGCGCCCTGTTTAACTTCCCTCCCTAGCGGTTTCCATAACACCACCTCTTGTGTGCCGCTTAGTTATATTTTAGGCCTTGTAACCCTATTTCTAATAGAACCGCTGCACCCCCTCATTCCCCACAACCTCTCGCGCTCCTTTTATTCTCGTTAGCACGCGACCGGAAGAAATCGTTGCTTCCCCCATTCTTCCTCCATTTGGGAGTTCGTAGATTTGCAGTCCAGGTAGGATTGAGTCCTCCTCCTTCATCGATAAAGGGTGCGGGCTCTCTTTCCTGCCTCTAAAGAGTTCGACGATCCATCCTCCCGCATCAGTAGTTGGCGTCCGCGACAGAAGATCTCTTTTCGTGCGGTGGGTGCTGGCCTCGGTTCTCTCTCCAGAAACCCTAGGCGCTGATTCCCTGCGATTCGAGGAGGCATGTCGACTCTTTTCGGTGTTCGTTCGACAAAAAGTTTCCTCTCCAAGTGTGGTTTGAGGCAGGTATTAGCCAAAGATCTAGGTGTTTTTAATTTCCCTTGTCTAAATTGCTAGGATTCATGATCTCCTCTTTTCATAAGTCGAGAGTGGGTATTTTTTCCCTACTGCAGGGGATCGTTCCTCCAGCCCTAATCTGCAGTTTGTAGCCGTTTGAGTAAGTTTTTTCGAAGCTTGGGTAGTGCAATCGAACCCCGCCTCTTTTTCGGGATCCAGAAAGTATTTTTGGCAGTTTTCCTGGCAGATTTCAGTCATCTTATATTTCCTTCACTTTCGATTTCAGGAATCAAAACTCTCAATCGCTTCCATTTAGAAATTGGATGACTTGTGGTGTGGGGTTCCGCTGTTTTGGAACAAGGTAAAAACCCTTTCTAAGTATTTCTTCAATTCAGATCTTATCAATTTTAGGACAACGGTTATAGTTAGTATGGTCTAAAAGTTGAATAAGGTGTATGATGAATTTCAGAGTACGAGCGATTGCTGCTGCTCAACGCTAGTCGGAAGGGAAATTTTAGGAGTGTCAACGCAACCTAGACAACTATGCCACCGCGTTTGGTGTACGAGCGTCGCAATACCGTTGTAAACAACTCTTATGCTTTCTGGCTAGACATACCAGATAGTTTTGCATAAAAATGTTCTTTATAATTCAGAAAATTATTATAGTTATAAGGAACTGCTATTACCATTAGAAACTTATAACCCAACTAGGGGTGCAAGTTGAGTTGAGCCGGCTCGAAAAAAGCTCGACTCGAGCTCGCGCATGTCGAGCTCGAGCTTGAGCTCGAGCTCGAGCTTGAGCGTCGAGCGAGCTGAGCTCGATCGAAGCTCGAGCCGAGCTGAGCTCTCGAGCCTAATTCGAGCCGAGCTAGCCTAAGTAACCCTGTTCACGAGCTCGCGAGCCGGCTCGCGAGCTTTTTTTAATTAAATAATATATATATTATTAGTAGTAAATATTTTAATATATTATAATATTATAATATTATAATATTAGCTTTAGTAAGTTCGAGCCAAGCTCGAGCTCAAGCTCGTCGACCTCGAGCTCGGCGAGCTCGAGCCGAGCCTTTTAAAATAGGCTCGTCGAGCTCGAGCTCAAGCCAACTCTTTTTGATGAGCTCGAGCTCTTTTTGATGAGCTCGACTGGAGCTCGACTAGATTGCAGTCCTAAACCCAACAAACATCCAATTAATATATGCAGATCATAAACAATTTCCAAATTTCCCAAACAGTTAGGCCTCCAGGAATTGTGAAGAATTATGAAACATAGACACTCGTATATATTTACGAAACAGGAGATATTAATCTTACGAATATGAAATCGAGTCGTTTAATTAATACGATGCACTGCACAAAATACGCAGATGAATACATAAGCAAAATAGCACTAGATAGAGTATGATTAGTAGGAACGATTGAGACCTCCTCTCATGCTAGATAGAGACGCATTATCTTACTCATATGGCATAGTGTGTCGCATGAGCCTGAATTTTAGGGACACGACACCCCCTTTTTGAAAATTAGTAGATTCGAGTTCGTGTCCGTAAGACACTATAACATCTGAGTTCGTTAGTAGGGACTCATATCATTAGATTAGAATTACGCAATAGAAGCTACTCTGCCTAGAATTTAAAGAATGACAAACATAAGCCACCTAGAACTCAAGTATAGACCGAAGCGTAGAAATCCTTTTAGTCAACAAATTTTTGGAACATGAGTAAATATATTTAACATGTTTAAACTAGAACAGACATTTATGTTGTCATTATTATTTTAGAAAAGCATGCATAATATACATGCATATAGCTTTTCTATAGTATAAAAAATTGTTTTAAAAGCATGCATTCAAATTCTTTAAACATATTTTAGTGTCATTATGAGCAATAATTTTTTTTACTCTCCAGTTGGGCTGACTTGTTTTCGGGCATATTTTTACAGGAGACACAGGTGGGAAGTTTCACCTAGGATGAACATGTTTGCGGAGTCCTCTTATAGTTTGTTTTCACTTGATTGTTTTTCCTTTCAGTATTGTACTATTTTTCTTTCATGGACACTGTATAACCTTAATGTTTAAATTTTCCATATACCAGACATTACATAGTATTTCAGATGTATGGTTCATTTTATAAATCTAGTTGGCTCTGTGAATTCGGAAATGATGAGATACATTTTTACCTTTAGCTGCTTTTTTACTTTTGTTGTAAGTTTCCTTTTAATACTTTATTATTTATGTCTGCTATATACCGGTTTTATGACCGTTGCTTAGTTTACTTCTTATCGCAGGGCCCGTCTGGACTGCTGATTTGTTGCTAAACTAGGTTGAGGTATTACAAGTTCAACGTGAGAACTCAGTTCCACGCTCATAGTGATCTTCAGGTCGCTCAAAAATGCTATATTAGCATCTTTCTTTTGACTTACTTTATAAAGCTTGAAAATGAAATAAAATAAAATAAAAAATATTATATTATTTCATTTTCATATTTACATATTCAATTAGACTTCTATTGTATTTAAATTTAAATGCATTTTTATCACTTTTCTAGAAAAAAGTTAAAAAAAGTTCTTGTTCCAACGAAACACACGTAGAGATATTGCTAACACAGAGTTAATGGTATTTCATAACTAATTGATTGAGCTAAACTCGTAGATCACCTGAAAAGGAATACTTATTATTGATCCATATCCTGAAAAGGAATACTTATTATTTACATATACAATGGGTAAAATGCTTGAAATGGCAATCCATAAAAAAACACCTATACTGAGATCAGCTAAAACAAGGTGATATCCAAAAGAAATTACTAAATAACTTGAGCACCATTGTCGAAGAGATGGAGAAAGCTTTTAGTTGGTGGATGGCTCAAGCCAGAATATAGGATGGCAGCTCGAGTGTTGTGGACTTGTGCCCGAAGATAATTGATGTAGGGGTAGGCTAGTGGTGCTCGGAAGCTAGGACTCAACGTGCACGTGTGAGGGAATATGCAAATGCGATGCTACATGCAATGAGCAGTCGGAAAGCAATGACTAATAATGTAAGCAATGAAAGTCGGCAGCACCACGCAGTTAATCGAAATAAAAGCAGTTAAATATGGCAATTTGGCAACGGCTTCCTCCGCACGGAGTGCCTGAGCAAGCGGCGGCGACTAATTCCACAATAATTATTAGCGTATAAAAAAACAACTACCAAACTAGAATCACAGCACAAATATAGATAAACGACCAAGTGCCAATGTCAAGTACAAACATAATACCATGAAATACTCACGATGCAGTGGGCTGATCCGAGGCGATGGAGGATTTGACGAACCGGATGCAAAACGAGCGATCGGAAGTGGAATCGGAGGCGACGCGGCGACGGTGGTGGCTGCCTTCGGCGAAGAGTGGCGGTAACGGACGGTAAGACGGCGGATCCGGCCACAAATGAGTAGATTCGGGCCGGGGGAAAATAGATCCGATGATTTGGAGCGGATCCGAACAAAAATGGAAGGTTTGGGTGGAGGGGATAACGGATCGGAGTGCCGGTGGATAGATCCGCTAATTTTAGGACGAATCCGGGCTACTGGAGTGAGAATATGTAAGTGGAGTGGAGGGGGGAGGTCGGGGGAGTAGTGCTAGATCAATTAGATCTAGAATTTTCGGAGTGTTGGGGGGGGGGGGGGGTGGATCCACGAGGGGAAGGAAAGGAGGGGGCGGGGTAGGGCTAAAGAGGCCCTAGGGGAACTTCGATTTGGGAAAGGAGGGGGGGGGGGCTGGTGTGTGCGGAGCCTGCAGTCAAGCCGACAGACAGGGGGTTACGGGGGGGAAGATCGGAACCTGCAGGTTTTTCCTGTACCAGAGGCGGAACGGGCAGCAAGTTCCTGTAGCAGTCGGCTGTTATACGGGTTCCAGGATGGATTCCGGAGGCTGAAACAAGATCTCGAGGGGTGGAAAATGAAGGTGGGGAAGGGGGATACCTTGGGGGGAAGCTTGGCGGCCTAGGAGTCGTCACCTAGGGTTCCACGGCGTCGGCACCGGGGAGGGATCGCTTGAATCCGGGATTATTTCTCTCCAAATTATGCAATACCCCAAATCAGCCCCCTAGCATCCTATTTATAAGAAAACATGACTTAGGGCAACCCCAATCAACGGCTATGATTGGCCGATGGGTTAACCCATCAAATACACCAAAATAAACTCAAAAGATATAAAGTAATATAGCGTTTTGACTCGCGGCGACGTCCCGGACGCAACCGCGGAGTCCGATCGGCGATCCGATCAAGTCTTCCTGCGCGAGTACATGTATGTGGGCCCCGCCTTGCGGCAAGCTCCACCAAGTGCATCCGATGGCTCCCCATCAACTCCCCCGACTGAAAGGCCTTCATCTCCGATGAATGGAGATGATCGTACTGAAGTCAAAGTCCGGGGGCGAGCCGATCTAACTCTGCCGGTAGTATCCAAGTATCATCTGTGTCAGGTCGGCCCCGCCAATGTACCAGGTAGCGGCAACGCGGTCCGGCCGAGGTGGGAACAAACTGGTGGGATCTGATCTCTGTGACGCTCTCATCTCTCGCCTCTCGGAAGGTGGGTCCCGATGCGATCGGTGGTGCCTGCGGGGGAACCAAAGGGGACGAAATCTCAGGTGGGTGGGTGGCAATAGTGGATGGGCTAGGATGTCTAGCAGGTGGTGGGGGTGGCTGAGCATCCCCCTCGCTCGGGTCCACATACTCATGATGCTCATAGTATGGAGTCAGATCCTCAACGTTAAACACGGGGTGAATTCCAATACTGGCCGGGATGTCAAGCCGGTAGGCGTTGGTCCCAATACGACTAATAATGGAATATGGACCTATTCGCCTCGCGCTTAACTTCTTGGCAGGCCCCGAAGGAGCCTCTCGGGGCGGACTCGCACCATTACCTTCTCGCCTACATTAAATATCTGCTCTCGCATTCGCTTATCTGCATGGGCTTTATAATTATCATTGCTTATTATTATTTTGTCGGCGGACCGACTCATGCAAATCATGCAAATGCCGTGCAAATGACTCAGCAGACTCACTAGGGCGGGACTCTAGAGGGCTCGGGACAAGGTCTATAGGTTTCCTAGGGTCGTATCCTGAAACTACGTGAAATGGACTCAACCCGGTGGACCTATTGACTGAGCTATTGTAGGCAAACCCGGCGATCGGCAAATCTAAGTCCAACTACCTACATGCTCACAGCTAGACACCGCAACAGATTCCCTAAGCTCCTATTCACTACCTCAGTCTGACCGTCCGTCTGTGGGTGATATGCCGAGGAAAACCTAAGGATAGTACCAGTCTTGTGCCACAGGGTTTCCAAAAGTAGCTCATGAACCTCACATCGCGGTCAGACACGATCGACTTGGGCAGGTCATGCAACCGAAAGACATCCCTCATGAATATAGATGCAACGTGGGTCGCATCGGCCGTCTTGCGGCAAGCAATGAAGTGTGTCATCTTCGAAAACCGATCAACCACCACGAAGATGGAATCGTGTTTCCGTAAGGTGCGAGGGAGTCCGAGAACAAAATCCATGCTGATGTCCTCCCAAGGGCGGTGTGACACGGGTAGGGGCGTGTAAAGGCCGGTGTTCTGCTTATTTCCCTTGGCCGTCTGACAGATACGGCAGTGGCGCACAAACCGAGCAACGTCCTTCTTGAGGCTAGGCCAGTAGAGACGGTCCTCAACAAGGGCTATGGACTTATCTCGCCCGAAGTGACCCGCGGCTCCGCCCGCATGCAGTTCCCAAATCAGGTAATCTCGGTAAGACGTCTGAGGAACGCATAGGCGGGAAGCCCGGTACAGATATCCCTCGTAAATCTGGTATCCCTCAACAGGGTCGGGTGGGTCTCGGGATAGGGCGGTATAAATCTCACCAAAGTCAGGGCACGTAGGGTAATCGAGCATCAGTCGCTCAAGTCCCTGCACACTCGCTGTCATCGTCTGCAATAGGGACACGCGGCGACTCAACGCATCGGCCGGCTTGTTCTCAACACCCGCGCGGTGCTTGAGAACGTAATGAAAATCCTGCAGATACTCAACCCACTTCGCATGTCGGTGGCCCAGCTTGCGCTGCGAATCGAGGTAACGGAGGGCCTGGTGGTCGGAATACAACACGAACTCCCGGGGAAGGAGATAGTGTCGCCAGTAGCGCAGAGACTGGACAATAGCATAAAATTCTCGATCGTAGTTCGAGTACTTTTGCTTTGCGTCATTCAGCTTCTCACTAAAGTAGGAAACTGGGTGTCCCTCTTGGCTCAATACGCCACCTATACCGATACCGGACGCGTCGCAGGCGACCTCAAAGGCGCGACTGAAATCTGGTAACCTCAGGACGGGAGCTGTCGTCAATCTCTCCTTGATCTCCTCGAAGGCTCTAGTGGCTGCGGGGGTCCACTGAAACTCCCTTCTTGAGACAGCTCGTGAAGGGGGCCATGATCGTGCTGAACCCCTGGACAAACCTCCTATAGAAGGTGGCAAGCCCGTGAAAGCTACGAGCCTCGTGGATATTCCTAGGTACAGGCCAATCTCGAATAGATTTGACCTTCTCAGGGTCCACGGAGACTCCAGTGGAGGAAATAATAAAGCCTAGGAAGTGGACGGACTCGGACAGAAAGGCGCACTTCTTCAGGTTCACATACAGCTTCTCTTGACGGAGGGTGCCGAAGAGAAGTCTCAAATGATCGAGGTGAGCGGCCTGAGTCTGGCTGTAGACTAATATGTCATCAAAGTACACCACCAGGAAACTTGCCCATGTAGGGCCGCAACACCTGCGTCATAACTCGCATGAATGTGCTCGGGGCATTGGATAGCCCGAATGGCATGACTAGCCACTCATACAACCGTCCTTGGTCTTAAATGCGGTCTTCCACTCGTCCCCCTCGCGAACTCGTATCTGATGGTACCCGCTGCGGAGGTCGATCTTGGAGAAGATCTGGGCACCGGACATAGTATCCAGTAAGTCATCGAGTCGTGGGATGGGGAAGCGATACTTGACCGTGATCTTATTGATGGCGCGGCTGTCGATGCACATACGCCAACTACCGTCCTTCTTAGGGGTAAGAAGGGCGGGGACCGCACAAGGACTCATGCTCTCGCGAATGAACTGCTTCCGAAGAAGCTCGTCAACTTGTCGTTTGAGCTCAGCGTGCTCATCCGGGTGCATGCGGTAGTGGGGCAGGTTCGGGAGGGAAGCTCCCGGGACTAAATCAATGGCATGCTGAATGTCCCGAGGGGGAGGCAGCTCATCGGGGAGCTCGTCGGCATAATGTCCGCAAACTCGCCTAACAGGGGACGCACCGCGAGTGGGAAATCGACTGGGGCGTCCTCAGTAACCTGGGTAGCGGCGACTACATAAATAACGTCGGACTCAGCACTATCTCGCAGAAACTCACCTCGCCTCAGAATATGCAGTGGTCGCGAGGCGCTCGTGCTCGGAGATGACTCTACCACACCCTTGGGTCGATCTCGGGGCTGGGTGGACGTCAATGTGATCTTCCGCCCCTTATCATAAAAGACACGTGTTCGAGCGACCGAAGCACGTGACATCACGATCAAAAAGCCAGGGGTGGCCAAGCAACACGTGAGCGACGTCATCATGGGAATAACATCGCACCAGACCTTGTCCTGAAAGGACGCAATGGTGATCGGGACTAAACAACGCTGGGTGACCTGAATCGCTGTCTTGTCAACCCAGACGACACGGTACGGATGGGGGTGAGGCTCTGCCTTCACCTGCATACGGTCAAGCGCCTTCTGGGCTACAATATTCACGCAACTCCCACCATCAATGCTAGCTTGCAGGGACCGCCTGCACTAGGGAAGTACGTGTAAAAGATGGTCGTGCGTCGCCAGTCCTCGTCCACACGTGGGGTGTGTAGGAGGCGCCGAATCACTCCCACCTCTAATGATCGCTCGGCGTCACTCTACCAACCTTCCTCGACTGCAGCCCTAACCTCCTCTGGGGCCTCCTCTTCACCCTCTAAACCCTGTTCTCCTCTTCCTCAAGTAACAGGTTCCGCGTGGGGCACTGCGCCGCCACGTGGCCCCTGCCAGAGCATCTAAAACATACAATGCCCCAGATCGCTGGCATCAGTGGTTACGGCTTTACCCTTCGCATCCGCGGGGATGCGCGAGGATGCGGCCGTGGTGGTCTGGGGCGGAGCGGGTTTCCTAAAGGTCGAGGAATCAGCCCGAGAGGTGAACTGCCTCGTACTAGACGAACGAAGGTACTGCTCATACTCGAGGGAGAGCTGGAATATCTGATCAACAGTCTCCAAGTGGGGGGGAATCAGCTCTCTCCGAATATCGGAACGAAGGCCCGCCTTGAAGCGGGGGCGGCAGTGGCAATAGGCTCCTCTGAAATATCACTTCTGACGACCAGCTCATCGAAGCGAGCCATGTACTCGGCGACGGTAAGTGTCCCTGCCGTAGGTTCTGTAGCTGCTCAAATAGCTGATCTCGATATGACGCGGGGAGGTACTTCTCCTTCAGTCTCTCCTTCATCTCGTCCCATCTGGCGATGGGGTAGTAACCATCCCGCTCTAGAGCTCTCTCGACACTAATCCAGAACACCTTAGCTTGCCCGATCAGTTTCATCTTTGCAAAGCGGACACAACGCTCGTCACTCATGTCGTACCACTAGAAGTAGTGGTCCATGTCCAAGAGCCAATCGCTGAAGGCTTTCGGATCTAGGCAACCATCGAACGAAGGGGCATCGAGTCGGATGCGACGAGTGATGTCATGATAGTGGCCCCTCTCCTAGGATCAGGGTAGTCCTCGGGGTAGTCATCATGAGCGTAGTCGTATCGAGCGGGTGGGGGACCACGCTCTCTCCGACCCGGGGGATAATAATCATCCTGGTGATGGTCGCGGCGACCGTGTGGGGGCACACGATCTCTGGGGTCCGGCTGAGGCTGACGTGGCATACGGTACTCATCACGCTGGGTGTGGCAGCCTATCCCTCGCCGGGACTTGCCTATAATCTCTCGCAAAATCAGGATGTCGCCTTACTGGCGGAATCGGGGCTCGATGAGGACTATCACGATGGTGACGGTCTGCGGGAGGTGGGCCATCCCTCGGGCGTTGCCCTCGACGTGGAGGAGCGTCAGGGTTGTCCTCAAGAGAATCGTCACGCTGTGTCGGAGTGTCCCTGGCATCCTCTAAGTTGCCTAAACGAAGGTTCACCTCGGCAAGGTCATGACGCACATCGTCGAACTGGGCTCCTATGGTGTCAAGGCGACCTAGGATAAGGCGTTGGAACTCAGCGAAAGCGGCGTCCGAATTCGAACTCGTCGCTCGGTCCTCAGTGTTCTGTGGTTCTACCATGCTTACTCTAAAAGTCCTACCACTACGGAGCATGCAAGTGGCCTAACCTGGCTCTGATACCAAATGATGTAGGGGTAGGCTAGTGGTGCTCGGAAGCTAGGACTCAACGTGCACGTGTGAGGGAATATGCGAATGCGATGCTACATGCAATGAGCAGTCGGAAAGCAATGACTAATAATGTAAGCAATGAAAGTCGGCAGCACCACGCAGTTAATCGAAATAAAAGCAGTTAAATAACTTTGGCAATTTGGCAACGGCTTCCTCCGCACGGAGGGCCTGAGCAAGCGGCGGCGACTAATTCCACAATAATTATTAGCGTATAAAAAAACAACAACTACCAAACTAGAATCACAGCACAAATATAGATAAACGACCAAGTGCCAATGTCAAGTACAAACATAATACCATGAAATACTCACGATGCAGTGGGCTGATCCGAGGCGATGGAGGATTTGACGAACCGGATGCAAAACGAGCGATCGGAAGTGGAATCGGAGGCGACGCGGCGATGTGGTGGCTGCCTTCGGCGAAGAGTGGCGGTAACGGACGGTAAACGGCGGATCCGGCCACAAATGAGTAGATCCGGGCCGGGGGAAAATAGATCCGATGATTTGGAGCGGATCCGAACAAAAATGGAAGGTTTGGGTGGAGGGGATAACGGATCGGAGTGTCGGTGGATAGATCCGCTAATTTTAGGACGGATCCGGGCTACGGGAGTGAGAATATGTAAGTGGAGGGTAGATCGGGGGAGGTAGTGCTAGATCAATTAGATCTAGAATTTTCGGAGTGTTGGGGGGGGGGGTGGATCCACGAGGGGAAGGAAAGGAGGGGGCGGGTAGGGCTAAAGAGGCCCTAGGGGAACTCGATTTGGGAAAGGAGGGGGGGGGGGTGTGTGCGGACCTGCAGTCAAGCCGACAGACAGGGGGACGGGGGGAAGATCGGAACCCTGCGGGTTTTTCCTGTAGCAGAGGCGGAAACGGGCAGCAAGTTCCTGTAGCAGTCGGCTGCTGTATACGGGTTTCCAGGATGATTCCGGAGGCTGAAACAGATCTCGAGGGGTGGAAAATGAAGGTGGGGAAGGGGATACCTTGGGGGAAGCTTGGCGGCCTAGGAGTCGTCACCTAGGGTTCCACGGCGTCGGCACCGGGAGGGATCGCTTGAATCCGGGATTATTTCTCTCCAAATTCTGCAATACCCCAAATCAGCCCCCTAGCATCCTATTTATAAGAAAACATAACTTAGGGCATCCCCATCAACGGCTATGATTGGCCGGTGGGTTAGTCCCATCAAATACATCCAAAATAAACTCAAAAGAATAAAGTAATATAGCGTTTTGACTCGCGGCGACGTCCCGGACGCAACCGCGGAGTCCGATCGGCGATCCGATCAAGTCTTCCTGCGCGAGTACATGTATGTGGGCCCCGCCTTGCGGCGAGCTCCACCAAGTGCATCC